>VXBC01005816.1:1296287-1329469 GCA_013399945.1 Ploceus nigricollis
AAAAAAAAAAAAAGTAAAAGAAAAAAAAATACCAGGTACATTTTTCTGACATATGAGCTGTGATTTTCTTGTCCCTTTACAGCTTGAATTTTCGATATCCTTCCAAAAAATGATTTCCCAAATGGAAATTTTACGAATGGTGTAATTCTGAAAATACAGCCATAAATACTTTTTTCGTTAGAAAGATATCAGAGTTCAGGCACAATGTCACTTCCATTTATTTCATTTTGATAGGTAACTGATTACACCACCATCCTTCCAAATTAAATATCTCAATATACTTTCAGAGGCAGGGCTCTTTCCAGTCAGAAAAAGCTTTGCATGCCATCATTGACACTGTAGGTGGAAAGTATGAAAAATAATCATATCTTATTAATCAGCTGTACTTTGTCACTGCAAATAGACTAGGGTTCAGCACAGGGTTATTTTGGCTCTTTGCTTTGTGTATGTTTGAGATGTGAGGTGGTGTTTATTCTTCTGTTTTTCTTTCTTTTTTTTTCTTTTTTGTTAACGAGCAAGAAAATAAAAATCCTTGTTGCATTTTGAGTAGTGCTTAGTGAGAGACGTAAAAAGAGAAACCATCTTTTAGCAAGAAGATTACACCATAGCAAATCCTACAAAGTATAATAATTCCCGAGATCCTTGGTTACACAGCACAATAAATTAGAGTTTGGAATCTCTGAAAGCTCTTTAACCCCAGCTAGGTTTGGAGAGGGGAGCTGCCATATATAATTTTTAAATAGAAGCATTTCTGACATAGCCAACAACAGTGTGACATTCATTGCATGATTCCTTTGCTTTTATAATTTGCTGTGTGAGCATATAATTTGGGGAAAATGGCTTTCACTTGCTTTCCCCCCCCCAAAAATATTCAGAAAGGTTAAGAATGGCAAATAGTCATCTCTCGATTTGAAAACATAAAAGACTGTATAATTGCTAGATGACATATCCAGCACAATATTAATTTTCAGACAAATCATTTCCCTAGATGAAAACATAATTTCAAACAGTGTGTTCTGCCTGGGCATGAGTTATCCAAGCCCTCATTTGAGCCCATGCCTTTGATTTTGCTGCTCTCCTCAACTCCATTTAATGTAAGTCAGACAATGAAAAAAAGAGGTGTCAGAGTGTTCAGTTACATCTGGTCTTTTGCACCTATAATATGTTGCTTTATTACCTCATTAGACCCAATGACTTTTGCTTGAAGAGGTTGCTTTTAAATAACTCAAAGTGGTGAAGCAACCTCCATTCCCTCCCAGAGGGTTCATCCAGTGGTGACTCTGACAGGCTACAATGTAATGAAGGGCAAATGGAAGTACCAAAAGAAAGCATCTCTTCCATTACCTGAAATCTAGTCCTCCTGGAACCCACTGCAAGTATTTTTTCTAGTCATGCATCCAAAAAAAAGACTGCATTAGAGTAAATACTCTAAGCTTTTCAGAGGGTCTGATCCAAACTGAGAGGTTGAGCACAGTATTTCAGTGGTTTGCCACTGATAATTTTGATTATTTGATTAAATAATCTTATCTTTGATATAAGATTTGATAATGCTGCCAAAAATACATAAGCCATGTGGATTTTCTACTCCAAATCATTCTTTATGTATCTCAAAGGATTGGAACATAAAGTTGAGTATGTAAAAGTCCAAGGTCATCACAATGAACACAGGTCTTAAATTCAAAATACTAGCCCAAGATGTGATTCCTAGAAATGCTTTTTCTAGGAATTTTTTACTTTGCTTCATCTGCCTTATCACCAGCAAACTTGGAAACACAATAATTTTTATTCTACAGGAAATACTTGCCTTTCCAAGGCAAAAAATGCCTGGGAAAGGTAGGCAACACACTCCAGATATATGTCTTGAGCTTTATCTCCCTGTTTGTGGACCCATAGTAAAATGATATCAAGAAAACAAACCAAAAGAAAACATAAAATTCTGCAAAATTAAACCAACATCCTGGAACTTAAGATCAAATCCCATTTTGACTCCCCCTTTTTTACAGTAGAAAAGATTAAATTCTTCAATTTTAAAATGTCTGATTGCCATAAGGTTTAAAAACTCCAAAGATAAGTCGAGAGGGCATTAAATGCTCAATAAAAGCTTCAGAGTTCCTTCCTCCATCTCTTAAGGAAACATCCTATTTCCATACATTATTTATCGTGCTGCTGTTTTCCTGAGCAGCTTAAATTTGCTATCATTTCCTTCTTTATTCAAAGAGATTTTTAGTGCTTCTAAACTATGTATTTTGGCAGTGTTGCCATGCCTATTTGTAGTGTATAGAGACCTCTGGAAGAAGCAAGGAAGAGCTGCAGGTAGCATCACACCACACACCCCCCAGGCCCCACACAGGCTGCATTGCTGCCTGGGGGAACGGTAATGACAACACAGGGGATCTTTTGGGTCTTCCATTTCCTGTCCTGGTGGCATTGAGGAAGAAGAGAGAAGATGGCTGAGGAGCTGCAAAGAGGTTGTTTTACCCAAGTTAGTTTTCAACAAGCTAATTCAGAAATTTTCCCCTCTACCCCGCTTATTTCACTGGCAGAGCTGGTGACTGATTTTGAAAGCAGCCTGCAGCAGGCAGTTATACTCATCCATCAGCTTTAAGATCTTATGAACATGAATGGAAAAAATAAAGAAAAAAGGGAACAGCATTTTAGTCTAAACCATAAAGAAAAAGCAAATAAGATCATTAATTTTTTACAGAATCAAATGCACTCAGTTATCTTGCTTTTGTACAGGAAGGAAGAATTTCACTATGAATTGATTTGAGGTGACTGCTTTGACAGAAAAAGGAAGGAAGGGAAGGATTTCAAACTTGGTTGTTTCCTACCATTTCCCCCCTCCCCACACAGCCCCTTTATGCACCTAATCCTCTGCTGCCAAGAGTTTTAATAGGGAAGGGTCTGCAGTGCTAATGCTGATAACTGTATGGTGCTGTGCCTATTTGTCAGTTTAATGATTATGTACATGAGAAAAATTGTTGCCTTCCTTCAGCGGCTGATGAGCTTTTCAACACATTATTACCAGAATAAATGTGAAAAGTAAAGTAAGAATTTTCAGTGGAGGGAGTAATTAAGCAACCTCATCACTGAATTTTAATTAGTGATACAAGGACTATTTCATTGCTCAGCTCTAAATGCACTTTCTGATGAGGGCATAATACCTAAATAGATCTTGTGTAGTGTTTCTTTTGGAAGACAGGGGAAAAGCTCAGGTTGGAAGCAAGTAGGGCCATTCCCTCCCAAGTCTAAGGCCTCTCCAGCACTAGGGGACTTGCAGCAGTGGCATTGTCAGGGTATATTGCTTCTTCTTTTTTAATAAGAAGGAGCACAAAAGGCAGTGTTATGTCAGGATCTGGATCTGGCTGGATAGTTCAAATATTTTCTTAATTATTTTGCTGTCAACAGAAAGCAAAGCAGACAGTCAGACTGTTATTACCTAGTTACCAAAATTTTTGCCCCACAAATCATTGAAAACCTTCACATTTTCTCACAAAGCACCTTGTCCCAGTTTTGAACCATTCTTTTTTTAAAAAATCCTTGACAATAATATTGCAAATGTGAGGTGTACTTTTACCAGGACCTCAAAGATCACCACCCCCATGTGCACCATGTCTGGCAACAACTACTACTGTTGTCTTGCATGTTTTTGTAATGAAATCCTACTGATTTTTAATCTGATTACCTCTTTTGTTATGTGGAGAATGCTTTGAATGTGCAATAATATTAAAGGAGTTGCTTGCATGAATTCCAAATACTGTTTCATAAGCTGGCATTTGCCTGATTGAGAATTGTGTGGAACTGTATGTTTCTATGCTTGTATATCTATATATGGGTGCAAACCCATCATATTACACAGTAGTAATGGACACAAGACCACAGGCTGCAGCATTAATATGCAAAAGCCATTAAGCTCCTGAACACACTGCTATGATGAAACCCTTAATAGGATGTAGACTGCTGAATTAATAACATTCATCGTGATTATAGTGAGGTGCCAAGACTAATTGGAACAGGTATTTGATCATAAAAATAACTACCAGTATTTTTTTCCAATTTTTTTTTCCATAATGAATTTAAATGTGCAATGAATAGAGAGAGAGAGAGAGAGCAGGGGTGGTTAAAAAAATTATGCCTCATATTGTGTGTGTTAGAAACACAAGTTAAATTAATTGTACATATATTTCAACAATATTTCATGCTTTGTCAAGTTTCTGTTTTTAAAGTCCCAGCCTAGATGAATCTTTTTATAAGAACAATGATCTTATTGGAGTCATGTACCTGAGCAAACCCTTTTAGAAGTGCTTCACCTCTACAGTTGATATTTATGTAAGGAAAAAACAGGCAATTATACTTCATATAAGAGTAAATTCTCTGTTCTCTCAACTTCTAACTAGCTTGCAGCTTACCTGGGTCTCAAATGCACACCCATGGAAATATACACCAATAAATTTCCTTGTTGTTTAAAGGGCTGGCAATATGAAGCATGCTCCTGATTTCATACATGTGATGACTGACAGTATATAAATACTCCTGAAAACAAAAGATACCAGAGTAAGAGTAACAATACTGGCCTGTTTTCACTGTAACTGTTTAATATTTTAAACCACTAAATATAAGAAGCCAAATTAATGTCAACAGTTTTTCCTTTTATTTAGATAGTATTGGGTTTGGGGCGGGAGAGGGGTTGTGTTTTTTGTTTGTTTCTCTTTTTGTTTGGCATTTTTTCGTTTGGTTTCGGGGTTTTTATGTAAGAAATTCTTTTAAATTCTGCTTTCCTAAAGAGCCCTTTCAGGAGCAGGCCTTAAAAGTAATTGTGGGGTAGAGAATTATTTGTGGACATGATTTGTTTTGATATATGAATAGCAGCTGCAAATGGGATCAATAGTCTTCCTCAATGGGAAGCCAGACTGAAGTACTTCATAGACACTTTTATAAAAGGTACCTCCATAAAGCAAGGAAAACAAGCTTCCTAACCTGATCTGACTAAAGAGTAGTCCTGAAAATGAAGAAGTTGAACATTTTAAAAGAGATTTATCTACAATGTAACTGGTTCAAATGATTCAGATAGAAGCTTCCTTCCTCCCATCCATCCCTTCAGGATAGCATTTCATAAATTTGTCATACAATGCTTAATATGATCATAAAAAAAAAATAAACAGAAGACACACATTTCCTTTAGTCTGTTTAAGTATCCTTCTGGAGACTTTAATTATTCCTTTATTAAGTAATAGAAGAAAATGGAAACACAAGCAACTGGGTAGCCTTCCTTTGGAAATCTATTACTGTCTCTTAGTTTTTCTTTTTTATTTACTCCTTCAAAGCTTGCAGTTTCCTTTTGCACTGAATCTTTTTTTGGTGCCATATCCTGCTTATTTCCCTATTCTTACCCAATACTGCTGCAATAGCCCTCGAAGAGCAGCTGGAATGCTCAAGCATCACAGCAGGCAGAGGCCTTTTCCAGGCCATTTTCTGCTGCTGGCCCATGTCAGCCTGTGCTACAGGGGCTCCCTGTGCTGCAGAGATACAGCCACACACCCAGGAGGAGGCAAATCAAAGCCTCCAGTCCCTCTGAACCCCACAACAGATGTTAAACATGTTTCCTACTGTGGCTTGGGCAGTCCAGCTGCAATCAGACAGTAATATAGGCCAGGAGCAGAGGATCAAATGATGGGCCACCAATACTGGGTTTATTTTCCTTTTTACTTTTTAGCTGATTTATAATCATTTAAATACATACATGTTTAAAAATAAGTTACAGAGACCCTTCACCTCACGAAATTGGAGGCAGAAAGCTGAAGAAGGAATGAGAGTATTTCACGAGGAAATCACAGCAATGAGACTCCAAGAGGAAGGAAACTCTGGATTCAACTTCCTATTACATGATAGATACCATCATTCTTTGCTGTTGAAACTAAGTGGGTTTTCTTTTTCTTTTTTTTTTTTGGTGAAAGGATTGCTTCGAAGTACCAATGACCTTAATTATATATTTTAAAACATATCTAAAACTACATACACATCTGAGGTTTTCTGAGAGCAACTTCTCTTCCACTCTAAATCAAATAGCACAGAATTCTTAACAGATATGACAGAACAAAGTCTGAAGTTGGAGAGTTCCAGAAAACACCTTCCAACTGTGATAAAGTTGAATTTTTTTGTCTTTACTTGAAGCTTAGCAGAACCAGAAGTAATTTGCAAAATCTATTTTTTTTTCCAAGTTGCTAAAAACTATGTTGTGTGAAATTCAAGAGACTCAGATAGTTCTTGCTACTGTCTGTCGTACACAGGGACAAAGTAGAAATACATGACTTCTATGCATTTTGGATAATGAATAAAACCTAGCACTTAATGACTTGAAAACACATACTTATTTAAAAGGTATAGGGGAAAAAGTGCTTTTCATCAGTAAATACTTTAGAAATAGTAATATTTCAACTGAAATAGAGGTCACTTTTTTCTATGTTTGTACTAGAACTAATGGAACTTTTCAGTGACCGAAATTCATAATTTCATCTTTAAATTGACTGTTGAATTTAAACTATAAAATAAAATAAATGCCAAAACAAAACACTGAAGTAAAAATTTTTAACCTTATCAGGAAGAGACAGCTTATTCAGGTTGTTTTAAAAAAAAAAATAAAATTTCTATCTTCCTTCATAACTTACATTATAATATAACTAACTTGCATTACAATGTAACTTTTCTATTTATTCAATACCAAACGCTTTTTGAAATGCTGGAATCACCTATAGTGGAAATTCTAAGTTTAAGGCAAGAAGTCTAGACTCAACACTTTATGCACCATCTTACATTGAAGACCAGTACACTTTAAATAGGGAATTTCAGAGATAAAATTGGTTAAATTCCATTACTTTATCTTCTTATGCAAATACATGCAATGTTGCTTTTCTGATCCATTTATAAACACTGCCTGTAAGGCAAAGCCTGAAGTCATCAGTCATTTTTCAATAGAAAGATGATATATCAAGACAAGAACTTCAAGAGTAGAAGAAAAAAGATTGCTGCTCTTGAATCAGACACTTCAAAATAAAATACATGAGGTTGAGTTCAAGAAAGATAGCCTTACTATTTCACTGGTTTTTCACAAAAAAAAAAAAAAGGATGCAAATAGAAAGAAGCACAACTCCCAGAGGACAGTGGCACTTGCTAAGCCTAAAGACTTTCTCAGGCTCTGCAGATGCTTCTTGCAGCTCCTAACAAGGATCTCTTTACAGAGCTTTCAGTCTCATACACCCACCCTGCATTCCAGGTATGGAAGCATCAAGGTACTGTTGGTTGGAAAAGAAGAGTCTGCGTAGATATTAAAAAATTATACCAAAATAAGGACACCAAACTTGAAACTAGAAGCACATGAGAATACACCTGATGGAGCAGCTGCAAACGTGATGCTCTGGGGGATATTACTGCACCAGCAGACACTGCTCACATCAACAGGGCACTGGACTAAGAACAAGCAAACTCCTAATGAAAACCTCTCAGTATAAAGCTTGCCACTATAAGATGCATGTTTTAGCTGACTCCAGAATACTCCTTTAAGAGGCGAGACACAGTGGAACGAACCATGGCAAAGAAAGCATAGGCAGTGTTTAATTACACTGAACAGAAAAGAAGTCAGAACTGGGAGCCAGGAGAAAAGACGTATTAAGGCAAGGGCTGAAACAGAATCCCCTTCCACACATGACTTGGACAGAGGCAACTTCTATTGAAAAATCAACACTGAAAATTATTTTAAACACCTCTATATAACTGTAATCCTAATCTATATATTTGCATCCTCTGTTCTTTTCCCCTCCTCACACCTCTGGGAAAGGAAGATTTTTTTATTCATTTTAGTAGTACTTGGAGCTTTCTGTGTATAAGCATGTATTTTGTTCCCTGGAAGTTCTATTTACAAGTAAAGTCAATGTGGTGAGTGCATGGCTAAAACCTGCATAGGAAGAAGAACAGCATCTTCAGACAATGATGTACCTCAGCCACCAGCACTGAGGTGGGGACAGGGATCTGTATTATCCAGGAGCAGTACAAGCAACAAGCCTTGCTGCTCTAAATCCAGAAGCATCTTCCAAATTGTGGTACATAGCAATGGATATTTTACTAACCAATGCAAAACTATTAAAACTCATAACACACGTGAAGTTATTGAAAATTTAATCCATGGTTTACTGCCTTTGGAGTACTGCTGCAATCATAAGTGCTGAAAGCAAAGTAGGTTTTGGGGCTTTTTAAAATTTTTTTAAAACAGAGGGAGAGGGAGAGAGAGAGAGAGAGAGAGAGTTCATTTGGAAACTATTTTTATTCTGGCAGAGTTTTCAATGCTTGCTTAATTTGGTTCCCGGACTCTGTCCTCTTAATTCCCTTGTCATCCAGAATCTATTACAGGGAGCTAATGCCTTAATGGCACCATCTGGCATTATTTAATATGTAACACCATCTTATAAATCAAATTATAATTTATAATTAATCAAACAATTTGTGTTTTTAATAATCATAAACTCTATAAGAAAAACTTGTATTTATTTATGCACCATAGCATTGTGAAAATATTTATCACCTGTGGTTGTTCCTTTTCTCTCTTTCACTGCTTGAAGACAAAGGTTTTTATTACAAAACAGGTATTAATTAAAATGCTTCTTAAAATAAAGTACGGAAATTTTTCCAAGGTTTTGTAGAAATACACCATCCCAAATATGAGATGTTTTAGAAAATTTTAGAAATTAGTTCAAATAGGCAGCTGAAAATTGGTTTTCTACTTTACTCACTGTCTCTATCAGTCATTATAGATGCTGGTCTGTGTTCTGCATCATTGGGATCACCAGCAGGAATTCTCTCCTTCATTTTAAGTATCCCAAACTTACCCTAGAATGTATCCAGCTATACTCAAGGACAAATATTTTTTACTAATTAGGTGCTGCCTATACCTATTCAATATTTTATCTTTCTTTCATCCCACCTCACAAAAAACAAATGCTGATTATCATTTAAGTAGGGGAAAAATAAGATAGGGAGGTTTTGCTATAAAAATAAGTTTAATCCTCTTTTTCTTCAATGTAAATTATTGGATAGGTACTAAATCAATGGTTTTTCAAATGATTTTTTACTCTGGGATGATTCAGAGGAGTTTTAACAGAAGAGCTAGAAAGAAAAGGCCAAGGATGAAAAATTACTAATACTTGCGTCATCCTGCACCACATTACAGCCTGAACTCTGGGTTCCACAGCATCAAGGGCATGAGCAGTGCACCAATGCACATAAACAAAACAGCTAAAGATATCTGTGGCCTGAACACTCCACTGCTGTAAAACTTCTGTCTAAGACAGTAAGTTTCACCTGCTTCCACCCTCCATGAACAGCTGCTGTGGCTCCAAGACAAAACAGGATTTTGTGAAGTTCATAGGAACTCCAGAAGTGGGAAGAGGATCAGCACACATCTTGCAGCAAACCCTGCTAATCTTCCTATGTCAAAAAGCACAAGAGAGGGGAGAGGAGCAGGATGAGAAAGACTGACTGGAGCCATGCTTTATCTCCCTCTTATGGCATTAGCTGCAGTGGACATCTCACCTGCCCCTTGTGTCACAAACCATGGATTTGACCCTGTGGGAAGCCATTCCTGAGCTGAGTTTAGTGCTAAATACCTAATTTGGAGGCGAAGTGGTGAAAAGGAAAGAAAAATGTGAGGAAATGCTCTGAATCTGGCCAAGGTCCCCAGCCACACCAGGTCATATGCCACCGGAGTGCAGTGACAGGAAAGGACGTACCCTGCCAGCAGACAGGGTGTGCGTTCACTCCAGCTGACCACTGACAAACAAGCACTGACAAACCCCAAAAAACTGTACACCCACTTTCTCATTCTAGACTCAAACCTGTGTTTTTTATCTAAAAGTTCCTTCAAAATTCAAAATCTCTTTCAATGAGATATTCCTAACCAGATTTTCAAAGACGCAATGTTCATTTACTTAAGGGTTTTGCTTGGCAGAAAGAAGACTTTATGGGGCCTTTAAAATGCATGTTGGATGTACTAGCTTATATTAATCTTAGAAATTCTCGTTCTTCACCCTTGCATAGATCTTTATTACTAAGATACACAAGAAACAGGATCTTCAAGGAGCGTTTACAGTGCACACTCTTCTGCTGTTTCTTCACTGCATGCAAGCATAATCCCCTGCTTGTAATGTCACGGTTAGTGCTTGCAAAGAAAAGAGATTAATTTGTCAGAAACAGAGGATTACACATTTAGCAGGGGCACAGACAGGTGAACAGGGCATACCCCTGGGAAGGCAGCTCCACTGTCGTGCAGATCTAACCCACCAGGTCATGGACTGGGATTATACAATAGAAGAGTTGAGATAACCAGTGTAAAGACTGTTAGGCATTCCAGTATCTTTTGGCTTTAAAAGCACACACAGTTATAATGAACACTGTGCTCACATGTAATAAATACTCACTTCAGTATTTAACTGAAGGCTCTTTTAATTTGTGAACTCATAAAGAACATGGCCTTATGAACCCCCAAACTTCCCAGGGAAGCTTTACTCTGCAGTCCACATATGTACTTAAACCCCATTCCAGTTTGGATAACTGAAGCACTTGACTTTGTTCAAACCCTGTGCGTAGGTCTTCCATGAACTGGGATCTACAGGAGTGTGTGCATTGCTGCTAACAATGACAGAGTGTGTATGATTGCAGGAAGAGAATGCCTACAAACCTGCAGGTGAGCCAGCTGCTAATTTATTGCTGCTGGCACCACATCCTGCCCTAAATACTACACAAATTTACTTTTCAAATACTCTTCGAGTAAATATATGTCTAAAGGGGAATATTTTATCTGATGGACATTTCAATGAAATATTTTATTTCTAAGGTAGAGAGAAAGGAAAGTAGCTAAGGAAATATGCTGATAATAAAATATGCAGTCAAGGGAAGCACTTTCATAGCAGCTCCATGAATGACTTGCAGAAAAACATAAACTGTGTTTATAAATAAGCATATGAGAATAACATTAATATATGTGTTTAATTGAAACCTGTAAAGCCAGTGAGTTTTTTATCTCCTACATTTTAGCCTCTTTTTTGTTCCTGTGAAAAAAATTGGGTAGCAGGTGAGGGGGAATATGTGCAAAGCACATGGTATTGAGTGAAAGAAATGAGACTGCCTGCTTTATGTTTACCTATTTGCTGTCAGGAGCATGGGTCCAGCTCTCCAGAAATGCACCCAATGCATGTATGCACAAGCAAGACCAGGATCTCCTTGGTATTGCAGGACTTGAGCCTTATGGAGAGCAGCAGCTCAGGGTGGTGACATCGGGGTGTTGTGTAAGAAATGCTGTGAGCTGGGGGCAGCTCTGAGGCCCACCAGAGAAAAGGTTCCTTAGGCCCTGTTCTATCATCATGCATGGAAATTCACTCTAAAGTCACAGTCACATGCTGTGTTTTCTCAATTTAGTTTGAAGTGGGGAAAAGCAGTTTCACAATATGGCTGGGGGAACAGCTGGCGCCGTGACTGTTCACTGATCTGGGTCTGGTCCAGACTGGCTTTTATTAATTTCTCCCACTTACTCTAATCAGCAGTTTCTGTGCCAGAGCCAGGTGGTCTCAGCCTCTCTGCATCTCCTGGGCCTCCATCAGCCCCTCTGGAATGTGTGCCTCCTTCCTAGGCTGCACTCTGCACATCACCAGGAAGGGAACCAGTTTTTCCCCTTCTTCTGCACACAGTAGCAGCAGTGGGAAGCACAGATTACTCTGCTGGAATCAAGACTGAGAATGAAGGGAGAGGCAAGACAGGAAAAGAAACCTAACTTCTACCAGTTTGCACCAGTTCCTGCAATGGTGTGAAAAAACTATGATAAAAAACAGGCTAGCAGACCTTAAAAAGCCTTTATGATTCAGCTTTGCACTTCTGTCTCTTACATGGTTTATTTGCCTTGAAAATTTGACTTTCCATTTTCTTTTTATTGTACTTCCAACTGTTTCTCTAGGGATAATTGCAAAATCCCAGTTTTTCATGCCTTTTTTTAAACTTAAAATAGTTGGTATATCCTAAAGCTTAACTTCATCTAACATTTATACACTAGGTGAAAATTAATACCAAAGCATTCATCTCCACCTGCCTTAAATTCTAAAGCAGCGTTGTGTTTAATAGAGACACAATTTTCATGTTTCCAGTTTGTGCTGTAAATAAAATCTGCTTAATCACCCTAAGAAAGTGATTCCCTCCTTTCTCTTATATCTCCCATAAACCTCTATCACCCTTATGCTGTGGCACACTGTCTGAAAGTGTTATATGCATTCACTCCTGCAATGCTACTTCGTAAATATATTCTGAAGCTAGCAGAAAAAATGTTTCATCAGATGGTCAGCTTAGTAAAATATTTTACTTCTAAGAGGGGATGAACATCAGGCTATGAAAGAAATACAGCTCTAATAAAAGACACAGGCAGTGAAAAGGCTGTGGTAAAATCAGCATAAATGTCACACCCCCCACCCCCCAACAGAATAAATTTTCTTTATAAATAAATACTGTGAGAATAACATTAATATCTTTAGCTGAGAGTGGGAAAGTGTAAGAACAGTAAAAAGTGCTCTTATATAAACATACTTTTCTCTTCTAATGCAGGAGATATGGGATGAGAGTTACAGTTACTTAATTCCAGCTTGTTCCATGGTGGATTTTCAAATGAGGCAGAGGATGGCCACTCTTAACTCGAACAAGATGAGGCCAAATCTTGATTGCCCTTTAGCAGGGTTCCTACTGACCTAGTGCATGCTACCATCTGGTTTTATGCAATCCTCAGACCTCCATTTGCCTCCTGACTCTGTCTTGTTTGTTGAGAGTGTTTGCAATTTAGGGCCTTAATTAAGCCTATGCGCAGCACCTCTCCCACCAAGCACTTCCAGGAGCTGCTACATCACAAATCAAAGTGAAGGGTATTTGCACTCTGCATTACATTTGGTGCTAAAACTGAATCTGAGACAACTGGAGAATATTATCAATATTTTTTTAAGTGTTGGGGTTTTCTTTAAATTTCTTTTTAAAGTTTTTACAACTAACAAACATGCCATTAACAGAGTGGGACAGAATCTTGATTAAGTGGGAAAGGAATGAATGCTATAAACAAGGTTGATAAGATGAAAAATACATCAGAAAAGCAAGCATCAGACAATCCTTATACCTACTAGCAAACAAAATTAAACCCTCAGTTCTAATAAGAGTGGTGATGGTCTCAGATGGGAAGATATTTGTACTACACTGCTGAAGTAAAAAGAATCTATCCTTGCTGCTACTAAAAGATAAGGAAAGGGAAGAAAGAAGAAAAGCTGGACAAAGAATCATGAAGAGAGTCTTGCTGTCCAGCCTGGTTGCTATATTAATTTCTTTGTTGGATAGGGAAGTTAGGATATCTTTTAAGACTGGGAAGACCTGCATTCTATTCCCTGATGAAATCTTAAACTCTCCTGCCACTCTGAAAAAATTAACTGGGTTCAGATCTTTAAATGTACCTCAGATTACCAACTAACACTGATTTTAAGAAAATATTGACTTGAAAAATCAGATAAAAATAAAATTAAATTAAAGTTGCTGAAGCAAACAGAGTGGAATATCAATCAAATTAGAATGAACGACTACCTACAAAAAAAAAAGAAAAAAAAAAAAAAAAGGAAGCAATTTTGCTTGTATTTTTTAAAAGAGAGGGAAAAAAAGTAAGGAAGTATTTTTCTTCTCTAAAAGAAGAAAACAAAGATGGAGGATTACAGGATTATATACAGTTTTCACACTCTTTGCTGGCTTCTGATCTTCTCCATTTTAGATGGACTTGCTGATTTGTTTAAATTTGTTTCCTCACCTGCACTGCAGGCCACAGACAAAATCCAATACCAGGATCCCAAAGGACATGGAAGGGCTGGTGCTATGGCAAAGGTACAAATCTCAGGTTCAGAGAAGCTGTTTATTAGATCCTGCTTGTGGTCCAGCCACACTAACTCAAAATCTCACACAGACAAACCCTCTTCTGCAGAGTCCTGTCTTTTCTTCTCAACCAACTTCTCAGCACAGATCAGTAAGAATGGAAAGGAGGCAGAGGAGGGAAGGTATTACAGTAACAGAGGACACAGGGGAAAAGCTAAGATTAAAGAGAGATTTGGAAGCTTCTTTTCAGGAAATAATTCCTCTTATTGCATGATTGATCCTCCTCCCCCAGCATCTTTTACTCACATAGTTTGTCTGACAAAAACTATGACAAAATAATCCTTCACATGAGAAAACTTTTTAAGAACTTTATTCACCTAAGCATGTCTGGCCTGCTAATTCCTCAGGTGCTTTGTAACTGCCCTTGTGTTAGTGACTTCCCATTTGCATTTTAGTTTTGATCTACTTCTGTTAAATCTGAGGATTTCAGCTAATGCTTAAGAAAAAATTACAAACAGTTATTTTAAGGTCATTATAATTTGGCTGAGGTTTTTTTCTCCCTAAAACCAGAATAGACTGGAACAAAACACTGTCATCCTGTAGAATTCCTAGAGAGTAAATTTATGCAGAAGATCCTGGTCTTGTTGCCTTCCTCAGCATGGGGAGCAGATTTCTGGTTTCTCATTGCTAGAAAGAAAAGCAACCATCTTTTTCCTCTTTACATGTAATAAGATTTATATTCCCCCT
Source organism: Ploceus nigricollis (assembly GCA_013399945.1). Taxonomy (NCBI): domain Eukaryota; kingdom Metazoa; phylum Chordata; class Aves; order Passeriformes; family Ploceidae; genus Ploceus; species Ploceus nigricollis. Next base: position 1,310,955 of record VXBC01005816.1, read on the forward strand.
TCTCATCCCTCCAAAGAACTTTAACAATTCTGCCTAACACAGAGCATTTGGCCTCAAAATGGTCATGTTTTATAGAGTAGATGGAAAGAGCAGAATCTTATATGAGAAAGTTTTCAGAAAACAGCACCATTGAGACATTTAGACAAGCTTCACCCATTGCAAAGAGACAAAAATGCAACCAGCACAAGTCAAAAGCAAAGAATTTATACTGAACACTGTGGTTCACTGGCTGTTTTTTCTTCTTACTCCCTTTCTGTCAGCTAACAAAATAAAGGTAAAAAATCAGAAAATGAAAGGAAAAAACCAAAAAAATCTAACTCCTGCTCCTGATGCCTAATGTGCTTCCTTACATTCACAGCACAGAAGCTGGGTGTTCTGGGTGTGTTCCTGACCATGAATCCTTTGGTGGCATCTGCCTATATGGTCCATGCTGGAGAGAAAGCCAACAATGCAAGCTAATATTTTAAGTAATATTTTAATGGGATACACAACAAGAAGCAGCCAGCTGCAGAACAGAACAGATGGGTGATCTCAAATAGTTTCAGAGGTAAAACATGGGGAGTTCACAGTGTGCTAATCACAGCATTACTTTGTATTCCAGTGCATGGTTTAATGATGGTAAATAGTCTCAACATATACTCTTCTCTACCTTCTCATATTAGGAATAATTATATTTACTTATCTTTCCTTATATATCTGCTTTGTTGGTAAAGGAAGATACTTTAAGTTCCCTCTGCTCCTATAAGCACACAGTACAGCTTCACTCCTCCACATCACAAACTTTTGTCTTCGAAGAACAGTTCAGTCATCATTCTTGCCCTGGTTGATACACTCAAAGGCAAAGACACAGTTACTAATCCAGGAACACATAGCCCTAAACCATAGCCCTTTTTCTGCCTGTGGCCACATGCCAGACACTAATTATTGTAAAATATGGAAAGAGTCAACAACTTTAAAATATCACTTTTTCCTGAATATTTGTCTTAAAAATATTTTCATAACTAGTTACTTTTACAAAAGGAGAACAGTATTTCCAAATGCTATTTTCCAAAGCAGTGCTGTTGCTTGTAAACAGATCAAATTATGTGTAGAAGAACCAGGACATGTAACAGGCACATGGATCCTTTACCATAGAGAAAAGGTTGGGGTTTGTTTTTTCAAATTAATGATTGATATGAACTTCTGTCATTTTGTGCATACTCAGTATTTTTCAGGGATGCACAGTTTGCTCATGCCTTCACGATATCCTTGTCATGCTCCATTTTCATTACTTTCTGCTGGGACAGAGCTGTTCCTGTGAATTTGCCCCCCCACAGGATGTCAGATGAGACCAAATAGCTCAGCTCTGGTAGGTCATTTCCAAACACCCCAGGGGAAAACAGAGCAATGTGAGTTTGCAACAGTTTTTCTTAGAGCAATGGATTTTCCCCACCATCTCTTCTCAAACTGTTAACCTGAGGACACACCACACTGATCTCTCTGCCAAACCCAGCATCATAGATGGGGACAACATCCCCCCAGTGACCCCTGGAGAACTATCCCTTCTAACACTCTTCACAGGGGAACATGACATCATCTGCCCACCCCTGATCCAATGATTCTGTGGCTCAGTCATTCATTTCCTCTGTGACTTTTGTTCGCAGAGGTGTGCCGAGACAACACAAATATTCTACAGATTTGGGTGGCCACACCATCCAAGATTCTATTCACTTCTCTTCCTGTTCTCTTCCCTGATAAGATTTTATTGGGAGGTGTCTGCTGTCAGCTGCCTACAAAGCTGGCATAAATCAGTTGCTAAGCCACATCCTGCTTACAGCTATTGTGCCAAATTGAACCCTGGAGTAAGCGCACGCAGCTTGCAGCCATGGCTGGCTGTGATCCATTGGGCCCAGAGAGAAACATTTGTTATACTCCCAGAGATCCTTTATACTGTTACCTTAGTAAAGGCTACAGGAGGTGTAAACCAGCACATTTTCATTGCTGTCAGTGGATCTATATTGACAGAATTCTTTCTTCCTTTTTATCTCTGATCATACTCGCGTTCCCGATCCTGTATTTCCTGCTTAGTTACATTGCTGCTGCCAGTTGTCAGGCTTTCTATATCAAAACCAGACTATTTTTTGTAAAGGTTTTACACAAAAGGTGAACATAAACATTACACTGGGGTGGAGCTGAGCCCACAGAGTTCAGCCTCCTGGCTCCACCAGGGGTCTAGAGCTAATTGAGAAATGTAATAATGAGGACATACTGAGAACAACTTTTTTGTCAGTGCAGTTTCCTGATTTATTGTAATTAGTTGTACAGAGACATCTGGAGTTGGAAGTAACAACTAGGCTACTATTAAGAGACATGAATTTATCTAACCCTTCAGTGAACCTGTTTGTATTTTTGACACTATTAAAGATAAAAAAATTTTTTTCTTGTTTCTGCCAGTAAGAAACCTCGCACAGGGCAGGCATGGACACTGGGTTTCTTTGCTTCAGTCTTTTACAATGTGAAGCTTTAGGAGATTCAAAATGGCCCTGATACTTTGAAATGAGTTCCAAAAAGGGGAAATGAAAGAAGTTGAAATGAATGAGGGTTTTATTGGTTTTTTTCCTCATGCTTTTGCATTTAATTTACAGGAAGTAAATGAAAGTTGTTGGTGCATAGGGCTATGTAGTACAAAACTGATGGGAATGTCATTTCCCCTTCACCACACTGGAACTGTTCCCCTCAAGGTGCCCATCCGTATGACAGCTGTTTAAGGCTTCTCTGTACCTTTGTCCACCTAAAAAGATGCTTCAAAAACCAAACCCAGAATTCAACACAGCTTTAGATAATTCTCTTCCATCAGCAATAAGTAATAATGAATTATAAGCCAGAAGGGACTATCTGTGAGACAAAGCTTCATTAAACATGCTGAAAGGATTACTATATACCAAGTGTCTATTGTTTTTCTAGTAGCAGCTGGCTCCAGGTGCATTCTCAAATGTTACACATTAATCCAGGTCCTTCCTGAACCTAAGCTTTTTTGTCTTGCCCTACCAGTCGTATGACAAGGTTTAGATCAGAGTTTGCTTCTTGACCTGCACAGAAAAGTCTTCAGAAAATGACAGACATCAAAATGGTATGACCTTACCAAGTATTCTAGTCCTGCAATTTATGTTTTTTTCTGGTATGTGTTCATTAAATTGGCTCTCTGTGAAGTCAGGTTATAGTTTTAATGGCCTCCTTTGATATTCAAATTTTTACTGAACATTTCCTCCCTCTTGCTTGGTTGGAAAGCTGCACTATTTCTTCATCTTCATCAGGGCCTTCTGGTGGCTCCCACACATGTTTGCAAATCCCTGGGTGGTCAAACTTTATTTTGTTCCTTTTTCATATGCAGCTAACCTTTGAAAATAATTTCCAAGGGCTATTCTGAATAGCAGGATCCCAGCTGGAGCTTTTTAAGGTCGTGACATAGGATTTATCTTTAACACACATTCTGATTTCCTTTGCTTTTCCTTTTCTTTGATAAGAATTTGTTTTTCTCAGGTGCTTTGCTTTGTATAACACTGTGCTTTTTGTGACCACACACCATTTTCAAAGACTTACAAGTAAATTATTGTAAGCAGTGCCTTGCTATTGTATGCAGCTATTCTTTGGTGAAGGAGGATGTATGCCAGCTGATAAAAATGAGAAAAGATAAAAAAGAGTTCAGCATCTAATCTGCCCCATGGTGGAAATGGAAGCATGTTTTCCTGCAAAACACTAAATGTTCACAATCATTGGGTGCAAGTGAATGTGGTGAGCAGTCACTGTATAAAACTCCAGGGCCAAAGGGCTTTTAGCTGGGGATGTGAGGACTGGTAGGACCTTGTTGTTCTGGTTCTAGGGACCCCCTCTTTAAGCAGCCCTTGAAAACAAGGCTTGGGTGTTTTATTACAATACATGGAATTATTTGGGGTTTTATCTGATACCACTGATGTCAGTGAAGATTTCACCAGTCAGGTCAATGAAATGATAGCCAGGCCTTTAATTACTGCAAATTTTACTTATTCAGGGGTATAGGCAGAGAAGTAGAAGATAAAATGGACATTACCAGCTAGGTAGGTATGATATGATACCACATCAGGTGTCAGAGTGAAAAGGCAAAAAGGCTGATCTTGCTTAGCAACTCACCTATCTAGTGGTGAGTAGGGCTGATCTATACATTTGTTCACAGCCCTTTCATTAATATGTCCTCTCAGGTTAATGTATTGTCCTGGAAGGATTTTTCAACACTTATTTTCTTTTTCATTTTTTTGATAGCCCTTTTTATGGAGAGAAGAACTTGCAGCCTCTCTCAAGACACCAAGGACACAATGAGAGCCTCCTTAGCACCACACAAAACAGCACCCACAAACAAAAAAGCAGGTTTCAGCAATTTATGTAGAAGTAGAATTACACTTATCTGTGATTTTTTTCCTCATAACTGACTAGTAAAGATCAGACAGATTGTCTTGAATTCATATAATTAATCATGAAGCACAGAACACAATTTCTGGTGGGGTCCAGCTGGTGTTGACTGGTCTGTTACTTTGTGTTGACAGGCTCTTATTTAAATACTAGCCTATTCATCTAGCAATTCAGCTCCTAACTTTTACCTCAAAAATAGAGAAAAAAGTGCTTAATATTCATAAGCTTGGAATTCCCATGAACCCAGATCCATGTAGATATGAGTGGTAACACAGTATGGTTTAGTCTACTATGAAAATAATATTAACTGCAGATGAGGCGAGACCAACAGAAATAGTCACCAGATAAAAAATCCATTTAACTCACTTTTGTAAAAGCACTTCCTCCATCCTAAATATACTGACCACAGCTCTGTGTAAAAACTGGTTCCTTTCTGCTGGCTTCAGCAGAACTCTTCTAATCTACATTAGCAAAACATGAACACACCTTTGACTACTGACCTACCCTGCCATGAGAGGGGACCATGCCTTTAACAGCTATTGCATCAAAAAATATTCTGGTTCTAGTCTATGTCAAACACGAAAAGTATCTTTTCAAAGAGACATACCAAGAAAAGAAGGATAGACAGGAAGCAATTAATCCAGTAAAACATGAGATCAACAGACTTTGAACACAAAGAATGTATCACTAGAGACCTGCAGATTATCTACCCACATCCTAATGAAACAGGAAACAGATTGTTTTTTAAATAGAATGTGTGTGTGTGTGTATGTTTGCATATGCACTGCCTTTGTGAGATCTCATGGGGAAAAGTAATTATCTGTAGAAGAAAAATGATCTTCTGAGACCAGTCTGCCCATGCATAGCTAACAAATTTCAGACACTATTATAAAATTGCGACATATAAGCATCATAAGTTAGCCCAGCACGAAGCTTATCTTCTACTGAGAGAGATTCTAGACAACTAAGGCCAGCACAACCTGCTCACTGCTCTCAGTAGCAGGAAAAACCCAACACTATCCACCCCCAAAATAAACAAAACAACCCAGAAAATAAACAAAAAACCAAAAACAATCCAGAAAAACTGAAGCCACAAAAAAAAAATCATAGCAAAAGTCCTTGCTGACACTGATGGAGAGAGGTTCTAAATATCTTTACTGCTGTAGTTTAACACCTTATCAGATCCAGCTGCAATCTTCAGTTCGTGCGTGGAGGTTAACACAAGGGAATCCGTGCTGACGGTTCCATTGTTACATTTCAGTCTGGCATCTTATGTCTAATGCCTGGGGAAGTCATGTTTGTGCTGTGACTATGAACTGTGACAGATGAGGGATCCTGTTTCTCTTTTTCCCATCCTAGTATGGATGGTAGCTCCCTCGGTAAACAGGCGAGGCGAGGGCATTACTCTTCGTTTTGGAGACTGAACCTGTTTTTCACTTGATGTGGTCCAATAACAGCAAAACAGAACCATTTTATTGCCAAAACATATATTTTCCATTCATAACCAGAGCTACAGCATTTGAAGATTGTCACTTCTCATCACACTGACACTAGATACTGCACAGCTCTTACAAGGCACTTTATGCTTTGCAGGATCAGAACCTAAATGCCCATAGCTCAGTCTATCCAACACTGTTGACCAAAACTTCGCTCACAAAACAGCTCACAGGCACGGGGTTGAAGTCTAAGATAGGAAAAGATGACAGTTCAAAACAGGAATGCTCTCTTTGGGGATGGATTTTACACTACAGCTCTCCTGTCTTCTGATTTTAGTAAGATGCTACATAATCATTTCTAATATCTTACTTCACAGGTTTACTTCAGAACACTTTGACAAGATGCTTTAGTTGCTAGTAATCAGAGAACAATTTTTGTGCACTGTGGCAGCTGGAAAATGAAAGCCCTATCAGGATATTAACAGTGTGTGTCTAGACTCATATATAAATGTGCATATTGAGAAAAAAATTTACCTTGCATTAGGAATTACTATACCTTCTCCCTCCCCACAATGCTTTACAGTCAAATAGGAAAGAAAAGAAATTTAAGTCAGTCAAACTCAGGAACAGAATACAACACGGTTCCTAATTTCTCATTAACAGTGTGTCAGACAAACTGATTTATCAGGAAATCTGCCTTCCTGCAAGCAGCATTGCAAGAGCACCTGTAGTTTTCTTTCTAATTAATTTAGCCATGGAGCTTTGCGGATGGTTCATCTCCAACAAACCGAAAAAAAGAAAGAATAATCTATGATTGCATTGCAATACCTATTAAAAGATTATTGCATTCTCAGAGGAAACGTGAGGAAGTAACCAGACGTGAGTTTGTTGGTGTCCTTGCCAGATAGATGACTATGGCTCTTGTGATGTGCAAAACAATGGGATTCAGATCATTGCAAGCAAAAAAATTTGATATTCCTTTAAAGGAAGGCTTACCAGGACCTGACTGAATTTTTCTGTAAACCTCCAGGCTCATTTACAAAGACCCCATCTTCTTCTCTGCACAGACAGAGACACTCAGAAGTGTCACACACTTCCAAGCATTGGATGGGGTTTTGAGATCTTCCATCATCACTGAGAGCTGACTGCTCATTTCTCGGGTTTCAATGTCTCAGAGGATACATTTAGCAATTGAGGGAGTATTTATGGGGTATTTTGGAGAAGCTCAGACCAGAAGTGGGATGTAAGTACCAGAAGTGTAAATATGAAAAGCTAATCAGAAAACTGGATTTGTGACCAATTCTTGACTGTCACCACTCTGTAGCAAAACCTAGAGCAATGCACTTTCTGACCCTGCTTCAGTTCCCTCTCAGGGGAGTAAAGATCATGACTCTGTGTTTACCCATCCTTTTCCATCTCTCTAAGAGGGCAACTGAAATAAGATGGAAAGAATTCAGACAGTCAGTTAAGCCAGTAGAGGTTTAACCTCCAAGAGGGTCACGACACCAATTGGTAGGTGACAGTAACATCTTCAGCTGCTGGGGCAGTCAAAAAGGAATGCATGACTACAGGTATCCAGGTCAGGAGATGTTCTCTCACACTCAGGAAACTGCTGAAATGAAAATGTTCTTATTTCAGCCCATTTTTTCCATTGCACTTCTACTAGGTTTTTGTTTTCACTTGAAGGTTTTGCTCCCCCTCTCTCAAGATTATATTATTTTGGAGGGAAGTACTGTGAAAGTAGGTTCCTATTTAGCATACATAGAATGGAAATTAGTCATCAATCAACTGAATCCCCACAGAACCACTAACTTAATGCAGTAAAATGAATGATGGAATGAAAAATAAATGCATCTGATTTTAAAAAAGCAGAAATGTTATATCAACCAAAATACAATACACAGAGGCTATTCTTGTAAGGGAGGGAGTTGAGGAGTCCTTTTTAGATTTATTATTTGGATTATTAATACTGATGAGTTGGGGAAGAGCAGGGAGAAAATCAGTCTTCCATCCTGTAGTGCAGAAGGCAAGTATCACACAGTCTAGAATTATATTATACAGATGCTGCTGTGTCTGGACTGAAGTTGTAGGTAGCAAAGAGAAACTTTTTTTTCACTTTTCTTACCTAAATAGGAAGCTATGCAGAAGTTTACCATCACAAAAAGACATTGTGCACTTTTGAGATCGGCAAGATGGATCCTTTTAAAAGGAAACACATCCTAACAGTTTTCTGTACAAAACTAACCTGCTCAGTCAAGGTAGGAGAGGGATAGAAGGAAATATGCTCTTCAGTGAAGAGGTGTTGTATTTCTCTCACTGAGAAGGCTTTTGCTTTAAAGAATCTGGTCCCAAACAGGTCAAAAGGATCAGATGCAACCTACCAGCTCCCAAACTGGAAGCATCTCCAGACCTGAGGGTGTGAAAAAGAAAACTGGTGCTCTTGAAAAATGAGAATCAGTACATGAAGCTTGGTGTGTCCCGCCTCTGGGGCACAAATGCACTGTTTGGAGGCCAAAACCCCCGTCCATCCCACCTGGTGCAGTAGCAGCAGCTAAAAGCTGGCAAAAGCTCCCTGCTTCCCCACAGCCTGGGGAATGTCATCCTGCTGGGAACCCCATCCTGCTGGGAATGTCATAGCCTGCTGGGAATGTCACATCCTCAGCGCATTACGAAAAGAAATAACTTCTAACAGCATGAGCAGAAGAGGGAATTGAGGACTGAACAACCTCAGGACTTCAGTCAGGTCCCATTTACACTCTTTATGGCTTATAGGTTGGCCCAGGAAAATTAGCTTCAAATTAAAGTGGGCTACTGTGAGCTTCATTAGCAGTAAACAATCCATGGTTCATTAAGGGGTGAGAGACCAGGCTCGCTAAAAGCTCTCCTAGGAAGAAGTTACAATAAACCAACAACTAGATATTAAAGGTATAAACCAGCTATTACCTTCCATGGGAGCAAAAAAATCAGAGCTGCAGAGATGCAAATTCTCCCAACTTTTATTAAAAATCTAGCTTGCAGCTCATAAAAATTTCAGCCACTAATGAGAGAGCAGAATAGGATTTCAAAAAGCACTGAAAAAGCTGGGATCAGATTCTATTTCTGACTAGATTTGCACACAGCCTTTCAGATGCAACTGCTTGGTGAAGGCTGGAACATTCTAAGCATCCTTGCATGCACTTTATTTTCCTTTAGAACAGGTTTTTCTAAGTCCTTTATTTTGGTTATGTCTGAGATTTCCCACATGCTCTCCTCACCATACAAACAATTCAGTTTACACTTTCCTGGCAGAATTAAAGAGATTGCCCTAAGAACAAGTCGACATGTAAGCAAATACAATTCAGACCAAAGAAACGCTGCTGTAAAGGGCAGCCCCTACCCCTGTGCCAAGCAACAGGGAAATTGGCTCTAAGCCCTTTCTGATGCTTTATTGAAATATGTTATTTTCTCACACAGAAGTACCCTCTGGTTTGCACAATGCAGTGCAGACTCAGCTCTGCACACACGAGTTTTGGCTAATCAAAAGCAGCAAGCATGCCAGAAATCTGTTTGCCCTATGCAAACAGTGCTACCTTGTATTGATTTCCTTGGTGCATGTTAACATAAATCTGACATTAACACGAGCTTATCCACCACTCCTCTCATGGAGAGCACACTGATTTACAGGCTGTGTTAATGCAGGTTGTGTTCAGACAAACAGCTCCTGGTCCTCTCTGCACAGTGATGAGGCATCATTTGCCATCACCCATCAGGTTCCCTGACTGAGACCGTCTTTTGTTTGGTTTCTCTTTATTTTTGGAGGCTCCACCACTCTACTGGTCTGTTTTTCTGCATTCTGCTGTAACACATTACTGCCCTGCCAGACAGGAGAAAGACTCGATCTAATATTTTTTCCCCCTAGGATCCCAGCAGGGGTGATTGCAAGGAATCATTCAGGAGACAAGTCATCACGCCTTTAATTTATTAGATATCATATAACAACTCAACCCTCATTTAGGTACTTTAAAAACAACTTGTCTTTGCCTTCCCAAATGGAAAACTCAACGAGTGTATTTATAATTCATTTGACATGTTTCCTCTTCAGTTAAAAACAGGTCCCTCTCTTCTATTCTGTATGATTACTTCAAGCATTTTTAAACAAAGTAATTTAACTGTCTTGAATTGAGGTGTTTTTGCAATTTCTAACAAGACTTCTCTTTTTAACCTTCCTTTCAGGCAGAAAAATATAAACTAGTCTTCCTAATGTTTTGTGCATGTTCATATTTCTTTAGGTTCTGAAACCAGGCTGGTGCTATTCCCATTGTACGATCATAGGTGCTTTACACTTCTGCTTTGACAAGGAAAAACAAAAACCCACAGCAAATCATTCTTTATCCCATCTGATAAAATGTCCCATACACCATTTGCCTTCTCTGGCCTTGCTTTTTTCAAGGCAAACTCTGGCCACTAGTCACTCTCACACACCTGATGTGTCAGAATGATAACACAAGGAAAATTCCACAGGAGAATAGAAGGTATGAGAAATACCCCAACCCAAAAACACGTGGGAGCACTGTACCCAAATTTTCTGTGTACTCGATATCCTGCCTCAATGCTGTGGCTTTGTCCATGGGATAGGTACTTGTGTACCCTGGCAGGAGCAGTTTGTTCACAGAATCACATTGACTACTCTTTTAATGTCATTTTTAATACATAACAGTTATTCTTTGCTTATAGCTCCTTGTTGCTTCTTCCTTCTATAAAAACTGGGAAGTGACCTTAACTATATAGTTTAAAAAAACAATTTTCTGAACATAATCCAACAGAAAACTAACAGCTATGAGAACATTGGAAAAGAGCAGACGTAGAGGCAAGCAGTGTTAGAAAAACAAGTAACAAATTAGAAACCTGGAGAGTCATTGCCGATATTATGACAAGCTGTGTCTTTAAAACCTATTAGAAATAGACAGATTCACAGTAGTAATTAGGGAATTGGCAGCTGGGTACAAGAAAAAGTGAAGGAAAAGAAAAGGAGATATTCTTGAAAATATTGAAATTGCAAAGCTCTTTGCCTCCATTAGGTTACATGCTACAATTTAAGGGCTCCGTGTGTCAGCTCATGAAATTGCAGTGACAGAAGTCTGAAAAATAGGGCTCCTATTTTCCCTGCCTAGTGAGTAATAGCTAATAATCAGTCAAAAAAACCAGAAAACTCCCCCTGGTTTGCAGAAAGGTACAGTTGTGCTATTGGCTTCCACAAGGTGGCCTCTGCCAATCATTTTACCCTGCAGTGACACCCCTGCACAAGCTGTGTGTCCTGTAGGCTCAGATTTATTCCTGCTTTTCACCTCAACCTCTCTTCCTGCCCTAAAGGACTGGGCAGCACACAAAAAAAAAAAAAAACTTTAGGGGCACGAAAAGGCATAAGGACCTAAAAAATATGTGTGGAAAAAGCATAGAAACAACCCTGTTTTTTTCTTGACAATCTATCCCTAAGCTTTTCATGCTGAAAAGAGAAGATGCCACCTTTGTCTCAAGTGGCAGTACAAACAACCACTATTCAGATCATAATCATCTGTTGAGGCTCTATCCTTACAGTAAGGTTTTACTCTGACTGTTTCTCATACAAATTCATTAACAGTGAGTGAGCTCTCTCCACAATCCATGGAGAAGCCTGCACAACAAACTGTTCCCTACTTTTTTTCTTTTTTTTCTAAGCACTTTTCATCTTCAGTGAAGCTGGTGTGGCCTTATCAAAGCTGAAATGCTGAAGTCAAGTGTCAGGCATTAACACAAATGTCAAGTGACTGCAAACTCCTGGATGAAGAGATATTTCAATGATTGTAAGGCTGGCCTCAGATTGGTTAAATCTCATCATTTGTGTTCAGCCCCTGAGTGACCTTGAATAAGTTCTGAACTTCAGGTTCCCAACAATTACAAAGTGATTGATTTTTCTTGACTCCCCCTCTGTGTCCTCTCCTCTCTTTGACCTGTTTGTTTCTTCAGCCCAGAAATATAACATTACTTATAGCATTGCATACAGTGTGATTCAATTTCTCCAGCAATATTTAGTTTGACTGTAATAGAATAAACTATAATTATATATATATAAAATAAACTATAATTATATAGTTTATATAAATATAAATAAAATAGTTTATTCATAATATATAGTTTATATAAATATATGTATTTTGTATATATAATAAACTATAATTATCTATATATATAAAATAATAAACTGTAATAGAAAAAAGAGAGGACCTATACAAAGAAAAATACTTTGTATTTTTGTGTTTGGATTTTGTATTTGTATTTGTAAATACTAATTTAAGCCCAAGTTCTTTACTTAAAAGTAACAACAGTTCACAGAACATGGTCACAAGTAGCTTTAAGTCCAAGGAGGTAAAATCTGTCTTATCTGCTAGAAAGAGACCTCAAATTCTTTTATTTGCAATATACAAATTTTACAAGGAAAAGAGATAGACCTGTGACCTACCCAGTCAGAGAGAAAAGCCTGTCCTTAAAATCTGTAATCTTCACATTTCTATTTCTGCAGTTTGCACAACGAACTTCATAAAAGGTTGATACCAGTTTAAAATAGAGAGTTCTCTGTGCAAAGCTGCATGCTTTATTCAAAGCACAAAATATCTTCCGGACAAAAACATGTTCTGCTGAAATAAACAAACATGGATCAGAGAAAAGATAAACTTAAAAGAACTCTCTGGGTTTCAGCAGATTGCAGCTTACAAGTGACCCTGTGTTTTCTCCCCCATGCAGTCTCTTTCTGTCCATCAGTTGCTGTGCTTTCTTCTTTTAAACTTGCGCCTCAAAAGCTGCAATTCCACTGTAGTATTTTTATACACTGACACTGAGGACTCCTTATGAACTTGCTTTGTGTGCCTAAATTAATCCCTGGCATTCAAGTATGAATTTGGAGGTATCAATGTTCCCTGCAGCTGGCTGTTGTGGGGCGAATCAGGAGGGGGGAAACAGCTGGCATTACATTATAAATTGGGGTGCCAGAGCTACAGTGAGGCTGAAGGACTGTCTACATGCACAGAATTCTGCCCTGGCCTTCATGGAATGAGTACAAAAAGATAAAAGACAGAGATATCAGCTACTTCACAGGACTGGATAATTCTAGAAATGTGAATCTTCATTTTTTTTTAATAGAAAAAGCTATATCACATGCCTTCAGCATGCGGGAGGACAGCAAAAATGTGACAGAAGGCATGAGGACATAGCAGAGATCACATGTCATCTCCTGAAAAGACTGCTTGAAGAAAAAATGGTAAAAATTTTATCAAAACAGAAAGCAAAGGTGTTCAGTCATAGTTTTCCTATCACAAAGTCAACTTGAGAGGAAGGTAAAGAGGTAGGTTAGGATCAATTTCACAAGGCCTCTGATTTTGTTAACACCTTTCCCAGGGTGATGGGAGAAGTTGTTTTCTGGAGATCATTCTTCTCCATCAGGGGGACCTGGATAAGTTGGCTAAATTCAGCCTGGTAAGATGAATCCCTTGTCAAGCACAGTCTGAAATACTGTCCACTGACACCTTCCTTCAGTCTCAGTTCTAGTTTTTAATGTTCCTCCTGGGTCTCTCCACAATTGCCCCACCAAACCTGAGCAACCTAACACAGAACAGGCATTCCCAAACAGACAAATATCCCATAATAGTATGCATCCTCAATACCTGCCACAGGGAACTTATTTCTTGAAACTGCCTTTCAGAAGCAGTTTTTAGAGAATAGCTTATTACAAGATGGACTTGAGAAAATTAAGCAGCTTCTCTTCTCTACTAGTTCATGTTCTAAAAATTTTATTGGTCAACTTTTTCAGTTATGTGAGAAAAGAGGGGTTAAATCAAGAATAACTACCCAAAAATTGTTCAATTCTAAATTAATAATAAAAGAAAATTCAGGGCTTTTTCAGTCCAGACTATCTTTTATTTATTCTGTCATATTTTCAAAAGGCAGCAAAAGTAAACATTAAGATATCAATTCAGTTGTCTTGACATTGGCAGATTTAGTGCTGCTGCAGACCCTTTGAGGTGCTCAGGTGAGACTACCAGGTATGGCACAGGATCTAGAGAGCAACTTTCCCCTTCTGCAGTGTTTGAGAAGCCTGGTTATGCCCCTTTCTCTGTATTTTTGCTCTGGTAACTGAATTGGAGCCGAATTATTATGGTTGCACAGAAAACAGCAAAGGCAAAAAGTGGCCTAACACATACAAAACCTGATATGAGGTCTTAAAAGGAAAACCAAGGCAATTTAAAACTTTCCATCTGATTTCTAAAGCTGGCTGAAATGTGGTTCTGGAACAGTTAGGGATTTGTATGATTGAAAATGTCACTAATCTGGTCTCCAATCTCTATTACATTCCTTATGCAAACCTGCACAGTTCTTAACACAAACCTACATCCTCATCAGTGGAAATAGGACTGGAGTCCTCCTTTACTGTTATCTAAAACCAAAGTTAAGAAAAGAAGGGACTGCTGGTAAAAATGAAAAAAAATCAAAAAAAGAGAAAACAGAAGAACATAGAAAAACAAAGATCTTCTAAACTTTATGCCTTGAAGAAAGATGAGTGCTTTTATATTATCACTTTACCTGAGGATTTTATTCATATATCAGTAGAGACAGTGAAGAGTTAACTAGTGATTGAATCACTCTTTGGGTTAGATCATGGAGGTCAAAACACTTCATAAAAGATACCTGAACACAAAGCCAATTTTGTGGGCTGCTTCACTAAAAAATAAAAGTGTATTCAGAAGTGTCTAGAACAAAAAACAACATGAAGATATCTGGAACACCTTTAAGTCACAGACCACACCGTTCTGCAGACACTCATAGAAAATTAAAATCAAAATCACAGTTTTGACTCCAGTAGAAATCACTACTTCAAGGAGACACTAACCTTAACATGCACCAGGCTTAAAAGAAATTTCAAAGTCTTTGCTCTTTGAAAAGGAAAAAAAGCATGACTAAAATTTCCATTATCTTAGCCTTAGAAAATAACTTGGAAAAGTTATTGAAGTATGAACTATAATAGCATAGGGATGCAATATTTATTACACAAATTTATTGACCATAAGCTTTGGAAATGTTTTATTATTGTACAGAAGTGCCAGGCATCAATCACTTTCTTGTGAAACAGCAAGGAAAGATGATTGACCTCTCTGGCATTTATGAAACAGTTCAGGATATATTTCCACATCTCCCAGACTTCTACAGCCCCAAAATGACCCAGAAAGAAAGGAAGTTCATCTGTAGACTGTGATCTGGGTGTCAGATCTTTGTGGCATTCCTAAAATGGAGCAAACTCAGGATACCCATTCAAACAAGCTTTAAGAAGTGAATTTGGTAATCAATTCCTGTTGAATTTGTAATTGGCAGTGATCTGACCCCTCCAGAATGAGAGCAGCCACTTGAGCTCACTGAGAGCCCAGAGCTGCTTTCAAGTCAGGATTTCAGGATATCAACACTTCTGGGGGACATCTGCCCCCTGACTGGATTCCAAGCTGTTTGTTGAGTCATCCAGACCTGCTCCTTGAAGGGATGGGTTTTCCAGGCTTTGAACACTCTGCCCAGGTGGCTTCTAAGGGAAAGGTGGCCACACACTGTCCCTCTGAAAGTCCCTCTCTGGCAGTGTAGGACAGCCCTGGAGCTCTGCACAAGCACTCAGATCTGTTATTTCCCATAGCTGGGAATTGCTTCCTCCTATGCTTCTCAGATATCCAAAAGAAATCAGGTTCTTCCTAAGTATTCAAGGAGGGCACAAATTACAACTCAGGAGGAAAGGTCTTGCACAGGAAATTGTTTCCAGTCTCAAAGCAGCCCAACATCAATTTATTTATTTTTCCCTACCAAGCAGTGCAGCTCATAATCTTTATTTTTGTGCTCTGTTTTCGCTTGAATGCAGGCCTATGGCTTGTCATAGATGAGTGGCATTGTTTTTTTCAGGGTGGTGATTGGTAGGATGAATTGCCAGAATTGTGAAGCTATTTCAGTTTTGTCATATTTCTTTTTGTTCCAATACCTTGAAAAAATAAAACACATACTCCAACCCCAAATTACCAAAGCACACTCTGTATTTTCATTCCTGATCACAGGATGAAAAACTGGTATTCATTTTCAGCCCTAGAAATGACTACCAACACCTCAATTGGAGTTTCTCACAGAGACAAATTTCCAAGTATTTTCAAACACCCATTCCCTGAAAAGTGAAGACATTTATGCAGGCACAAGAAGGAAACACCCCATTTCAAAATTCAGTGCATACAGGGAGACTATCAAAGTGTGCAGGGAAGCAGCTACCCCTGTTGTCACAGGGCGTTTAACCAGCCAAGTGACAACAGAACTGCTTTTTCCTCTCCATCATCAGAAGAAATATTGCTTAAGTTTCTATATTCACAACACCTTTTTTGTCATTCTTTTCTAAGCTACTCTTGTTTGCTCAGTGTATTTAGCAGACATTTATCTCACTCTATCAGCAAAGATTAAAGACTCATACTACCTAGTAATCCAATTACCCTGCATGAGAAAAGCAAATGTATCTTTGGTCAGGGCCCACAGAGCTCCAGAAATCCATCACAATATAAAACGAAATCTAATTAATTGTGTGCTTTGGTTTAGCTTCATCCACATCATTATTTCATTCATTTCTAATGGATATGTTAGCAGAGATTTAATTGTTTTAAATGCACAGAGCCAATGGGTCAGCTTACCCTAAGGTCAGTGTTCAGATAATTATATTTTTAAAGAATTGTATCTGAAAAAAGTTACTTATGGTGAGAGACACAAAGGAGAGAGAGTTACAGAGCCTTGGGATAGCATAGCACTAATGCAGAAGTCTGAGTGTTTTACAATTCCACTAATCCTCATTTTACATTTCGAGACAAGAGAACTCTCATCAAATATTTTTTGCTTCTTCAAACACATCTTTTCCCACAACCTATTAAAGCATCTGGAGGAACCCTGAAGTAGCACAACACTTATCCAGATCCCAGAGGCAGCCATTCATCTGAGTAAGGTTTGGTGAAGAAGGAAACAAGCCCACAGTATAATGCTATAGATACATGGGTTGGTGTGATACAATGAAAACACAGTGGAGAGTAGAAAAAAGGCCTGAGGTCCTGCTTAGTTATTTGGGAACCACCCTGCATCTCCAGGCTGGGACAGAGTCACAGAAGGGCTGTGACAGCCACGGGATAAACCAACACTTCTGTCAAACTGCAGTAAAACAGCAGAAACAAAGAAAGCCTCTCAATATCATTTAACCAATATAGTGTTGTAAAGCAACTTGCCCACAACTGACAAGTCCAGTTTTTCAGATTGTGAGAGACAATGCCTGGAAACATAAGCAGACAAAAAAAAAAAAAAAAGTCATCACAGTAAAGTTGCAAAACAATCTGTTAACAGCAAGGTGATTAGCCATGAGGAGAAACTACTTATAGATGTGGTAAAGTCTTCATTATCTGTGACAGTTGAATAAAGGCTAAAAGCTGTCTAAAATAAATGATATAATGCAAATAGAAGTTATAGGGAAAAAGCCCACAGAATGCATTAAACTGGAGATCAAATTAGGCAGTAATAAAGTTTCTCCCCTAACCTTGAAAGCAATTGAAAATAACATTATTTTCTTGAGTGTATTAAAATGAGACAAGACATAAATATTTTACTGAGTCTGAATAGCTTGTCTGTAGGAAAAGAAAATGTTTTATTCCTTAAGTGGTTAATATCTTGTTTAATCAGTGCTTCCACTTTGTGATATACCAGAGCTCTAGGAAAAGAACTGGAAACAACAAGATCTGTCTCACCAAATAAACAATCTCTTATGAATATCAACATCCATATTTTCCAAAAGCACATATGAAATTTACTTCCATAACTCCACTCCTTTTTAAAAAGCAAAATCACCATCCATGAAGCCAATAGGATTTTAAGAACTGAATGCACTCTGCTGTCTCCTGGTGCCCTTAGTCTTTTCCTTGCTATGCTGCAGTGTAAGCTGGTAGGATATAAAGCAAGCTTCCCTCAGCCTTCCTGTGGTGAGCACGCAGGTTTGCAGTGGTGTTTCCTTGGGCACAAACCTGAGATGTGTGCCCCACTGCTCCAGGGGAGTCAGCAGGTGGGCACAGGGAACTACAGTGGTGACGCCGAGTCAAATTTTACATGTCCACAGCCCTCCTCCAGAGAAATGCTCCAAAAAACCTGACATGGCAAACCCCTTTACTTTTACAGAGTTACTGAGCTGCTAGACTGTTGCATCCACAGGCTCCACACAGAGAAGGCACAGGAAACTGCTGTATCCCGTGGCCATGATCAGAACAGCGTGGCTGGCACACAAACTTATGCTGTGTTTGTGTGTGTGAAGCACATTTGCTGTACTTTGAACAAAAAGATGTGGCATATGCTTCCAGCCTTCAGCCTGGGGTCCAAAGCAAGGTAAAGGCACAAGAAGGCAGCCAGGCTGCAGCCCACCAGCACCAGCAGCTCCACCAGTGTCACACCTGTCCTCAGGGCAAAGCAGCACTCAGACCAGGCATCTTCTGCAGAATACAGTCAAGGCATAATGGGAAGGGTGTGTTAAACCAGACACAAAACACTGACTGTCACTTGTTTTGAGGGTTATGCTTCTAGCTTTTGGCACTCCTTAAAAAAAAAAAAAAAAAAAAA
>VXBC01005816.1:1329543-1381368 GCA_013399945.1 Ploceus nigricollis
AAAAATATTTGTAACAAAATAAAAGCAACCCGCCCTCCAAACATCCACGCACATACAGACTCAGGCAAATCTGGGGAATTGTACAGCAAAGTAGTGTTAATTTGACATTGAGCTTTGCTCCCTGTTGGTTAATTGTCAAATATAAATGAAATTGTGTATGCACTGCAAACTACACACAGGTCATTTTAACTATTTTAACTCAAAGTTGAAGAATATGAAAGGCCCGAGACAGAAAAGAGAATCAAGGGGAAGGAAAAAAAGAAAACAAAAAAAATCCAACAAGAAAAAAAGAAAAAACCCAAAGGAGGAAAGGACATGATGACAGTTCAAAGAAAATATAACACAAAGATTATTCTATTCGCTTGAAGCTCATGCACAGCTACTGAAGTTGTCTACTTTATGAGGATGGTCTTAAAGACAGGTACAAAGGGAAAGTTAGTCAAAAAATCAATTCTATTCTCTAAGTTCCCAGCAGTTCCCCTGCATCCATCAATAAAATAACCGATGCAGTATTTTTTGTTCTGTGCAGTGTGGCCTTAAAACAAGTAGAAGAAAGTATTAGAAGAAATCACACAGAGTCATGCAAAGCCATTGTAAAATTGAAATTACTTGGAGAATTTCATGAATGAAGCTAGAAGATGACTCATGCAGTCCTCCTTTGTCCCACAGAGGAAGTTTAAAAGGGCATCTCAAACAGGTATTTCACAACCATGACTTTTTCTGTGAATGAAAGGCAGAAGCCCCACAGAGAGGCTTGCAAAACGTCCAGAAGCACAGCGATCTATATTTTCTTCAAAAAACATCACCTGCATTTTTCCAAAAGACCAAAAATGGATATAACAACATGGGATTTACATAACAAGGTGTAAATGAATTAGATTTGAAGTGAATGCAATCTACCAACTGGTCAACGTAGCCATGTAAAGCAATTTCTGGAGAATCAAGCAGCCTTTTCCTCTTTAGGTAAAATATTTCTAACAAAGTAGAACTTGGAGCCTTCCGAGCAATTTTCTCTACTTGGTCTTGGAGAAAGAGCAGCTCACTGCACACAGACTGCAAATATTGCAAATCCCTGCCTGCCTGCACTGCACTGAGGCAAATGGAGGCAGAGATCATTACTGACACCTTCGGAAGCCACACACAGCTTGACTTTCACTGGGCTGCCCAAGGCCTTCCTGCCGCTCCTTCTTGAGGAAAGGTGGTTTTTACTTCTTTAATCATAAATTCATTATCTCAGTTTGATGACTGCTTGCTAATCTCCTGCTGATGCTGTGATCTAAATTTAGCACTCAGATTTTGAGAGTGCTACACTGGCTAAAGCCCTCTGTAGGTATAAGGTATGGCAATCTCTTTGTGATATTGCTTTTTATTTAAAAGTTATGCACTATCCTTCTGAACAATTTAAATAAGGTACTTATAAGAGTTTCTGTCAGGTTCTTCAAACTTGGCAAAACTGCTATTGAGGCAAAACCACCAAAAGTTCCATGAAACAAAAAAAAAGAGCAGAAAAAAATCCTACACAGGCTTTGGATAACAACTGGAGTAGTCACTGGTGTGCAACAGTTAATTAGTCTCTTTTTATTTCCAGTACAGAAATGGAGTTTGACTTTCCACAATATATAACCAATCTCCCTAAAATAGACATTACAAGGTAGTTGTGACTCTTAATTGCTTTTGCTATTACTCACTAGTCAGTCCCTTCAAAGAGCTGAGCTACAGCTTGGCAGCTGCACCTTCCACAACTTCAGTGGGATTTGCAGGTGTTCAGCAACTGCCTGGATGTGGTTGTTTGCTGTTTTGACAGCTATGCTATGCACATCTTTCTCACATAATAGAATAACACCTTGGGAAGCAGCAACATAGGTAGGATGAAAAACATTCTTGTTTGAGTCTGTTTCTCTCTTTCTTCTGGATGAAAATATGTTGGAAACCAGAGCTAATTTTCCCATTTGGCTTAGTGTAGGTATTTGTGTGGCATACCAGCCCTCACTGGTTTGTCCTTATATAATTCTAGGCACATATGTTTCACTTTCAGTTCTTTCATTTCATTTCAAATGTCATTTACATTTTTCATGCTCACATGCAGTGATTCAGCTGTGGATGCCACTGACAACCAGCAGGACTCTGATGGGTCTCACAAAGAGGTTCCTAAAGCAGCCAAGGAAATAATTGTAAAGAAATTGAGTCCAACAAGGCAATGCTGGGTGAGCCAACAGTACCTGTTGTAAACCAGAGCACACAGTGATCATTCAAAAGCCGGCAGGTGCCGTGCTGAAGCTGTCCTGCCATTTACTATGATTTGCTCACATGTCCTTGATGCTTAGAAATTTCAAAGGAACTCAAAGATAATGTTGCACTTGGGGGTCCTGAGGCTCTGTGTCTACAAAGACACTGTCCTGAAAACAACAAGAAATCAGCACAAGAGAACCAGGTGTGGAATCCAGCTCCTTGCAGGCTTCATGCCCATGTCAGCACAGCCAAAGCATGGCATCCCTCACGTGCCCTTCTTAAGCAGTAGCACTGAGGGTGAGCTTTGAGCAATGGAGCCAACACTGGTTATGGAATCACTCTCCCGACCTGAATTATGAGAGGCTGTCAGCACCTTTCATCAACATGCATCATATTGCTTAGTTAATGGACCCTGAAAAGGATCTACTATTTTTCAATATTTTTTCCCATTATTGTAAATAGATGAGATTCTGCTCCAGGCCACGTAAGAAAGATGAAAAATTAAGAGGAAGAGACATGAATAAATGCAGAGAATGTGAAGAAAGAATGTGATTGCTGTTATTTTTTTTTCCCTCAGCAAGGCATTTTTTTCCCCTTGAAAAAACTAGCAGTTGCCCTGAGAAGAAGCCTGCTGAAGTTACCAGGAATGCAATATGGGACAAGCCTTCAAAAGAAGCAATACTTCCAGTGAAAAAGTATTTACTAGTTTCAACACTGTATCAGTATTTTTTTTCCCCCTAATTGGTGATTCTAAATCTCTTTTTAAAATAAGAAAACCCCCAAACTTGGTTAATGGCACAAATATGGAATCTAAGCATAAAAACATGTTAAGTTTTTACACAGCGTTACACAGATTTTTATCAAAGCAGCTCATTTAGCTGTAAACAACAGTTCTTCTGAAATAAAAAAGGTCCCTACATAAGCTGACTGGTCTCAAAAATGACCTCTGTGAATCCTAAGAAATGAACCAAATCCCACATTCTCGAAAACCCTATTTTTAATGCTACTTTTAATCCAAATTTTAGCAATCCATCTGTGCATTTGAAACAGAGTTACTGAACTTCTCAGAGTTACTGAACTTTAAACCTGTGTAAACACATACAAAGTCATGGCAGTGCATGAGAACAGACTCTCGACAGAGGCAGTTTGCTACCATTTGCAGGCTGAGATGAATGTGGTGAGTCTCTTCTCAAACTAGTTCCACCTTCTTTTTCTGACTGAAACAGGTTTCAGCTTTCAGGGTCTCTCAGCTGATGTGTTTATTATATACATGCATGTGTTTTTTGCTATTAATTTGGTAAGGAAAACCAAAGCAAATTTAAGAACAGTTTAACTCTGTGATTTGCAAACCTGACACTGAGCACTGTGAGAAATTCAACATATCCTTGCTCTGGGGACTGAACTTGAAAGTTTAAAGGAAGCAAACAGACTGATAACCCTACCTCCACAGTATTTCCACAAATATAACCTGGATTCCCTTCTCCCTGGGTTTTATTGGTGAGGGTGTCTTTTGGATTTTGTGGGGGGTTTTTTTGTTTGTTTTTTTTTGTTTGTTTGTTGGTTTTTGTTGTTGGTTTTTTGTTTGTTTGTTCACTGAACTAGTTAGATAGATGTATGAACACAGAATGAGCACAGAGAAATTGTAATATTGTAGCTACCATAGTCCTGACTACTTGACTGAATCTTCAGGGCACCATTTAATATTCAGATGCACAAAAAACATTTAAATAATGCTAGGGTTGGACTATGCCACAAACCAACAGATGCTGGCAATTCAAAGTTAAGGATGACATTTCATTACCACTGTTCTTAACAGGAGAAAGAAAAAGCATGTAAGTTAAGAATATAATTTCAGCCTTTCAAATGAATTCTTCAGGGCTTATTAGTGTGTTACAACAGTAATGTTATTTTAAGCACAGTTTTCTGTATGTTAAATGCCAGAGACCTTGTCTTTATTCAGGCAATAATAAGTGCTAAAAACTGTAAGAAAAGTAAGTGATAAAACAGAAGAGTCAGATTCCTAGTGAAGTGCTAAATAAATCCCTGCAAAAATCCTACCATATTGTTGGGAGGGGAGTGGGAAAAAGGCTGTGATGGTGTGAACTTCCAACATCATACCAAATGCAAACACAGAAGGTAAAGCTTGGTAAAAACTGAAAAAGAATGTTGCTGAACTATTATTCACACATGGAATACAAAACATTGTGGAATTAATTCATCTGACATAGATAGTTCTGTCTAAAGTCTCATTTTATAATTCTTTATTTCTGATGTAAATAGCAGCCATAGCATCAAACTTCTATACACAGAGTTAGTTCTGAGACAACGAGTCTTGGTGATATTTAAAACATAAAATTAAAGGAACTGTTATTTTCTCATGCACAGTCACTAATTAAATGCCTGAAAACAATTAGATTTAATACAAGCAATATAATAAACAAGAAGCTAAATGGTAGAAATTACTGAACTTCTCCAGTACAGGGCTACAACTGTAGACACTTCTGATATGATCACGCCCATATTTTTTGCAGTTTATTACAGGTATTTAATTTATTAACCTGTCAGAACCCCACATAACACTCTCAAATATTTTTTATAGGAAAGAAAAATGAAATAATTCCCTAGTCATACTTGATTTTTTTAGAAGAGAAAAATGAATGAAAGAAAATCTATCTGAAATTTAGAACATTTGTTACTACAGATCCAGATTTCCAGGCTCCTCATTAGGTGAGTCCCACCCAAGACACAGGTTTACATACATAAGCTTAAAAAAAATACAAAGATAGAAAAAGAGATTTCAGCAATAAGAAGCATGAACTTCTGTGAATCTGAATTAAAGAAAGAGACAAGAAATGGAAAAGGAAAGAGAAATATCTAGTTGAGTAAAGACCAAAGGGACACTACCACGAATATAGGACTGCATAGTATAATGCACATCTTCAAAGCAACTGAAGCTTAAAAATTCAGAGGAAGTCTTTGAAAGCATACACAACCACATAGTAAAATGTCTGAAGCCTACCTGTCAAGACAAACAATTCAACTGTATGTCTAAAGGATTGTTTTACAGGTCCAACATACATTTTCCTGAATTCATGCCTTTTATTTCAATGCCTTGTTTAAAGAAACCATACTACACAAGATCTTTAAGTACTAGCCTCCTTTAATACTAAAACCAAAAAGGTTGTCTCACTCACAGTGAAAGGTTCAGGCTTCTTATGCAATAAAAACACTTTTACACTTCAAGCAGTTACTTCTTTCACCCCATAACAAACTCAGTTGGATGTTTGCATACTCTGGAACAACATGCTCAGAATCACCAAAGTACCACAAATTAAAATATCAAGAAACAAAAACCGCAAACAAACACCAAAAAAACACCAACAAAACCAGCATTAACAAAAACTAAACTGAAAAAAAATCCCCATAAAATGAAATAGAATACTCACTAGGTAGAAGCAGGCAAGAAGAAACAGGTCACCATGATTTTGGTCACAGCTGCAAAACCAAAAAACACACCTGTAAGCCTTTACCAATTTAAAGGCAGCTTCACTCAAGTGTGCAGCAGGGGGTAAGGGGAAAAAAAAAAAAAACAAAAAAACACACAACAAAAATTCCAAAAAAGGCAGTGCTCCTACCTTGCTATATTGGTTCAGAAATAATATGTAACATAAAACATTTAAAGTTGTCAGCAGTGGCAAATTTGTTCAAGTCCTTATGAAGAAAAAAATTTTTTGAAAGAAGTGTGCCTTTTTTTAGTTCCATTGAATTCTCCTAATGAAATAATTTGAATCAGCAAGTGAAAAGGATGAGTGAGGATAGCCTAAACGTCCTTGATTCTAGAGGATATAAGCATCATTCTGTCTAAAGTTAGCATATAAATCAGTTATCTGATAAGTCACAGAGAAAATTATTCATCAAAAAATCCAGCCTCAATCCTTTCAAAATCCCCTTAAAGGAAATACACTTACAACCTACCAATACTGTATTATTTTTATTTCATGAAATTTAACATATAATTTGTTTTTCCTCTTTTCTTTTGTTTTTTTTAAATACTTGCAGCTCAATATTTTTCTTTCTACCACTCTCAGCTCCAAATTCTCCTGTATGAATAAGTCTCAGACCTGATTTTTTTTTTCTCTCTTCTCTTGCATTTAATTTTCTTTACACTTACAGCCTTTGAAATCAATAGCTGCACAGTCTGAGACAAAACTAATACAAAAATACATATTCCAAAAAATCAAGATGTATCTTAGACCACTTTGGCACAAAAAATAAAATTACTTTCCTTATCTTTTAACAAGTCAAGGCAGCTGAACAGATACATAAATGGGGAAAAGAGCTGAATCCCATAGTTACAACTTTTGCTGTTGTGCTCAATAGGAAAAACTGTTAAATTAGTTAACATTTTAAATTACAGTTAAAAATTAAAAGAAGAAAGCTTATAGGGAAAAAATATATTTCCTAATGGCACTTGTTTGTGTGTATTTCCTAAGCCCTTCTCTCCAAAGTGATTGTAGAAATATAAACAGCACTGAAACTTTTAACTGGAGATTTTTTGAATCTCTTGTGTTTCTTGCACCTAAAAGAACCCTAATTTTCCTTCCTCCCTTAGGGGATCAGTCCCTGTAGCAGAATTTCGAACCTTGAAGTTAAAATGGAGGGGACACTGGTCCTCAGAGTGAGCCCACATGTGGCAGAATTCACCAACTCCAACTCCTTCATCTGGAGCAATTCCACAGGATTGGTTTACAGGCCAAGAACCAAATCCTGGAGAGCTGCAGGAGCCAGAAATGTGCCATCAGAACCTGCCCTTTGGGCAAGGGGAGAATTTCCACTCTGCAGCTTCCTCTGACTGGGGCAGCACGCCAAGAGATGTTTCCAGCCTGGCAGCACGTCCCATGATATCCTAAAGTTGATGCAGAGGGTGTTTTCTCACCCTGAAGCAATTTACTGACGCATTCGTGGGGACTGCTGTGGATTTTGTTTTGTTTATCGTCTTGCTAATGAAGTGTTTGTTTGCGTGAGTGCAAGTGCTCCAGGAAGAAACCTCCAATTTATCATGCTTGTGTTGACATTGCTTCATCTGCAGCCTAAACACAAGCAGAGGCTGCACAGAAATCTTATGGGTGGTTAAGTGTTTAATACCATGTCTAGCACACCAAGAAGAGCTGGCAAGAAACCCCATGGATTAGGTGACACGTGTCTCTCCAAATCAGCAGCTGATTAGAACAGTTGTATGACAGTCAGAACAATGCCCTGAGTCCTACAGCTTGGTGAAGAATATAAAGAAAAAAGGAAAATGTTCTAGTAACTTATACAACACAAAGCAGATCTTCATGAAAATTCAGTTCTATTTTAAAGAGGCAGATTATTCAATATATATACACCTGCAGCAGGCTCAAGCCCGTTGGAAGATTCCCATATTTGAGAAGGAGGAAATGTACTGATGAACAGAACTGCTGCTGCCAAGCAGGAGAAATAAAGTGCAAAAGAATAGGAAAAAGAAATCAATTTCCCTTATCGCTCTCCAGCTGCACATTGTGTTTCTGTCTGTCATGCTTATATAGGCAAATCATTGTATTATCTTTCCTCCTGTGGACAGTTCCATTGAAGCATTTGTGAAATGGAGGATGTGGATGACTCGTCAAAGGCTGTGACCCTGATGATAAATCTGTACACCTCCCTGAACAAGTCCCTGCTGCGCTCCTCTGGTATAGATCTGCTCCAGAACATATGGGTTCAGAGTCAACCCTATATTATCTGGAAGATTTTCTGCTTCCATTAGAATTTAGCTGGGGACAAAGCAGACTTTTAAAATGGTTGACATATCCCTGAGACCTAAGGTTCAAGCATTTCCATGGTACTTTCAGAAGATCCACAGATTTTACAGTGCTGAATAGGCTGCTGAGAAAGGCATGACCGGTGTTACTCTGACCAGGAGTCACTGTGACACCTGCCAGCTTTAAACAGAATGTGTTTACTTGTGGAGGCTGCCAGCTGAGAGGGGAAAAAAACAACCTACACTGAACACCTTTTACATCAAGAAGTGGAACCCAGAGGTTCTGGTACCCTGAATTCTGGTGCACCCTCCTACTGCTCTGCAAGTTCTTCCAAACAGAGTCCTTTTACATCTCTTTGCCCAGTAAGAGTAGCCCACCACCAGAAAAAATATTTTTAGGGAGACATTTTCATCATAAAAAGCATCCTATTTTATAGCTAATAGTGAGGGTTTTGCCAACAAAAGCAGACTGAGTGCATGGTAAAGAGGCCCAAGCAACATCAGAGCTTTGACAGCTTGCTGCAGCTCAGGATCTTTCCCCATCTCCTCCCCCAGCCCCCAAATTTCTAGTCATTCAATTAAGTGCCTTGGGATTTGGGATTGGAAAGTGCTAGAAGGATGTCAGTCATCATTACGATAATTATCAGACTTAGACATTATGCATTATTTATTCCAAATATTTATTCATTATTGTGTCCCAGATTAATGCAAACTATTTGTGGCAAATCTGTTTCTTATGGAAGTATTAGTGAGAGAAATTCTGAAGCAGAAAAAAGCAAGCTATCAGCCAAAAAAAGAAACCTTGCCAAGCTCCTTCAAGAGAGAGAGGAAAAAGAGAGAGAAGAAAGTTTTAATAAGATGATTGATCCTAAAGCTGTCAGGTTGTATTATTGACAGTATGCAAGCCTCTTCTGGGAGCACAGATGTTGATCTAATATATTTGGTCCATGATCTAATTTAATATGTTAGATGTCCTCTTGGTAGACTGTAAATTTTCTTCCAGTTCTTTGGGGGAAAAAATGCGGAAAAAACCTCATAGCTGCAAAAAATGTGTGCTTAAGATTTTTTCTGTGCGTAAATTTACGTATTATGTCAGGTAAACTGGAACAGCTTTTTGGACCTAATAGCATTATTCTAATTTTTGTCTGTCAAAATCCAGTTTAGTATGAGTAGCCCACAAAGCAGAATTGTGGTTAACAAAAATTTCACCTTAGCTTTGCTACCAGTTGTTCTTAATATGGTTTATTATTTTTCTTAGCACTACAATGACAGCAAAGGACTGGGGCACAGCCACCCTGCGGGCTGCACAGACATGTAGCATAGCAGGAGGTAGATGAGATACACTTTGACCAAGAGGCAAATACTAGAATTATCAGCAACAGACCACTTCTGCAAGCTGAAATGAGGGCAAAAAAAGTTAAGAGATTTTCTCAGCCTTGTAGGTTCATCAGTAGTGGAATTAGCAAAGGCCTCTGAGGTTTTGTGAGCCCATGAGTGGCAATTTTATTGTAAAAAAAAGGGATCTTGAAAAATAGTTTTTCCTCTGTGTGCATACATTTTTTAAGAAAACTGCTTTACAAAAGAATAAATAACCAAAATATATGGGTGTGTGAATATGTTGCAATGCTAAGTTCTTTAACCTACTACTCAATTTTGATATGCTTTTCCTCTGTGTTTTCCTATTACTGAATTTGTCCATATAGTCTCTTCTTATATTTACATGGGAGGGCTTCAGAAAAAAAGACAACCCAGGAAATAATGTTGTACAAAACCCTAGTAATATAATAATAAATTGAAACATTTAATTTAAAATGTTAAATCTTACTTTTTTTGGAGTGTATTTCCTTTTTTAACTCTTTTGACTCTTTACACTTTTAAAAAATCAGAAGGGACCAGAAACAGAGGAATAAGGAAATGGATTCATATATCCATATGTTTCCTCATTATAAAGGCCAGCCTTGATGTGCTTTTGCTCTTCTGCTCCTTTTCTTCAGTCTCAAGATTAGATCTGAAAAGAGAACATATGTCCATATTTGGCAGTCCTTCCACACCACTGGACAGGAAATATGGGATTTTGATCTCTCAGAAATACTTACTTGGCATCTAACAAGTAAGTAACATGTGTCACTTGTATTAGAAATCAAAACTCCTACAGGTCCAGACCTGCAGCAAGACACTGCCAGGAGATGCAGACACCCATGTAAAGCAAAATCATGGTGCTCCTGCCATCGCACTGAAAGCTTCTTTAGTCCACAGATACAGAGCAGCAGCTGGGCAACATCAGCCCAGCTGTGTATTGACCACAGGATCCTGCCCCAGCAGCAAACAGCAAGGGCCAAATGCAGAGTTAACACAATCCTACAGTGATATTTCTGTGGAATACTCTCCTAGCTTCAGTGACCTTCAGACAAGGCCTTTTTTAAAACACAAATGAACTGAACAGCTGAGTATCACCAGAAATCTGTTTGGATCTTGACACAGGACAAGGAAGAAAGAAAAAAAGCTTAAACAGTGGAGTTTCCTTCTGACAGTCCATAGAGGAGAGAGTGAGCAGGTTAATTGCACTCTGGGTGAGGTTAATTGCACTCTGATGGGAGATTTCATTTTTAAGTTTCCTATCTCTGTTTCTCTCTTTCCTTAATGTTGTCACAACATTTTGATGTTAGTTTATTGCAAACAAGACTTAAACTTGTATTGATGAGTATTTATATTCTTGCTGGTATAGCTCCATCACAGTGAAAGATAAGGAATCAGCAATCTACCAGCCAGCTAGAGGCAGAGAAGGGGCAGAGAGAGAAGAGAGTTTCTGTTTTACAGCAAATGAAACTTAGAAACTTCTTTGAAGAATTTTAAATGAGAACCAGATTGGCACTTGCATGTAAATGACCACTGTGTTTATCAGAGCAGGAGAGTGGTGAATTTGAGCACACCAATCCACCACAAATGGGTCCCTTGGACACTGCTTGAAGCCTTCTCCTGTCCTAAGGCAGTGTGAAGCAGAAATGTTCTGCCTGACCTCTTTTAACCCAGATCATTTTAAAAGTGAGAGCAAGGAGGAAAGAGGTTTTGAGTGAAGGAAATAAAGAGATGCTCACAGCTTCTTAATGAATTTCATAGTTCTGCAAACTGAGACACAGTGAGGATAAGTGGCAGACCAATACTGTTCCAAGGATGTAAATCAGATTTTCCATCACTTTTCTGTCCTTACCCCCTCTCATTGTGTGCAGAGGTTGAGCCTCTCCAAATATAAAAAAAATGTCATCTGCTTGAACCGAAGATTTAGCTTTGGGAAGCAGGAATAAACAACAGGTTTAAGTTCTTTATATACCCGAAAGGAGGGTGGGAGGGAACCCACCTTCTGTTAGTACTTATCAATTTGATTAAAAAATAATGTTGATATGGAAGAGAATTATCTAAGTGAAGCTCTAAAACAGTTGGGAAGATTAAATGAGTTCTCTGCATCATACGCACCCAAAGAAATCACTACACATAAGGAACAGGAAGAAAGAGGGAAGTCAGGAGCTCAGAAACTGCAGAGAAATGAGGAGTTTACTTAACAATGAGCAATGATTTTAGATAATACATACATTGTGTTTTGAATGAAGACTTCTTCCTTTGAAAAGCATAAGGTTTTTATGGAAAACCTGAGGAAGAAAAAAGTAGATTAAATACTTTTTAATTTTTGAAAATTATTTCAATATAAAACAATGTTTTGAGTTTTCATCTGATGCTATGACCAGTAAATTGTTCTCTGAAGAAAGAGCCTTACCACATAACCCATATTATTAAATTACCTATACACAATGATAGATTCAGGCCACAGTAACATTCCTGGAACACAGGACAGCATCATCACACAGATTAACAATGGTCAACTGAGGCTTCATTATAACAAACTACTTTCCCAGTCCTGCTAAAATTCCATGATGAATCTTGTAATCATAGAACCTTTTATCTTGGAAAAGAATTATAAATTATCACATCCAACTGTTAACCACCAAACTATGTCCCCACATGGTGACATTTACACTTTTAAATACCCTCAATGACAATTTAACAACTTTGCAGGGCAGATTGGGAATTGAAGCCACGTCTCCTGAAACCTAATTCAGAAACACATCCTTAACTTCATCTCCTATCCAATTTCTAAACACGGAGCAGCTGATGGAGAACTACACCTCATTCTATCACCTTTGGATGGTGGGCATTCAGAGCCATAAGGCTACATCCTAATCTCTGAGGCTTTCAGACCCTTTCAGATCCTTGGATTGTATCAGATCAGAAAATGTATGTAACAGTCTTTACAACCATGCAATAGAAAACTCTAAAATCTCTGTAAGAGCTTGCAAGATGCAGACACAAAACTGTAAACAAGACTAAGGAAAGCCAAAGAAAAGAGGGAGGAATTTGCCCAGTGCATCATTTTACAAAGTAGTGATGAAGAAGGTTAAAGATCTCTTCTAATTATTTAGTGTTGAATATTCCCATTTGTTTTCAGTCTGTTTCCTCTAAGGGAATATTCCTGACTGATCAGAAAATGCTCAATACAAGCCCCATCTTTTAACTTCTGTCCTTTCACTCATGCTTGAACACCTCAACTCTCAAACCTTTTTCTTTTCCCACGCTGGAAGGTGAAGAATAGAAATGGGGTGGGGGGGGCACAGAGGGGATGGCCTGACACACTCTAAGCCACTTGAATGGCTAAGAAATGTTTCTTTGAGACAGGAGTGCTGCTGTATGGCAGAAAGCAAAGCTGTGCAGGATAAACCCAACAATTTTTTGGCATTAGAGGCAGGAAAGTTTGGCACAAGGGGCAGGAAAGTTTGCAGGCAAAGCTGAGGAATACAAGCTGATTGCTGGTGGGAAGCTGGTGTAGAGTTGCGCTGAAGAACTTTGTGAAGTAAGTAACAGGAACTCACTGTGCCTACCAAGTTCTTAAACAGTTCTACACAGTCTGGAGCACCCTTGTGTTGCCTCTCTATTTGCATATCTATAGGCAGGGCAAGGCACTGTCAGTTTAGCACAACATGTCAGAGGAAATCTGAATAGTACAGAATTTGATTCTTAAAAAAATATCATCTGGAACTAGAGACCATGCTCCACAAGAAAAAATGTGATGACCACTGAAATCCATTTAAGGTTATCAGCAGTAAGACCCAATAAAATGGTATAAAAAGGGCTATAAATATTAGAGCAACTTCAATAGTTATTCAGTGGTATAAAATTCAAGTTTCCAATTCCAATTAAAATAGAGATGACAATGTAATACATCTTGATTCTTATGTCTCAGAAATTAGACTTGCCCCAAGACTTTCAGACATAGATTGGATTTTTTCTATATCTAACTCTCTTGTTTATTGGGGCTGCTAAGTCAGCAAAAACATTGTAATATGCCACTTGTTATGTTCTAATTCTGCTGAAAAATCTATTCAGTTCTTCTTTAAGAATTCGAAAATCTCCTACAAGAATCTGTCATCAGCAAAAAGCATTGCTATTCAAAAGAAAAAAACAGCATGTCTCTCTGATAAATATCAGAAAAGTCCCTTGGTGACAGTGATGTACTTCATTCATTTATTTATTTATCACACAAATGCATTCAAAAAGGCTCATATCATAAAACAAAACATGGGAACAATCTATAGATATTCCCCTTGCTGGGCCATTCTTCCCACCACTTGGGTCTGATGCCCTGTAAAACTGTCATTTCCAAATCAGTTCATACCTCAAAAATTCAAGCCCTTACAACAGGTAAGGTCTGACCATGTAACTCCATGATCCTCATCTTTGTAAAATTTAGATCTCAGCTGTCAGCTCAATGGCAAATTTCTCATTGAAATGTCATTTCACACATCACTAAGTTTTCTCCTCTCCCCCGCCCTCTCCCTTTCCCTAGCAGAGCTGTTTTGAATCTGGCTAGTTCTGATCTGTATGACAAAAGGGTAACAAGACCTAACTAGAGTTACATCTCATCAGGTGCACTGGGGACTTTCAGGTAGACAAATGCTGGATCTTATCTGAAACCCAGATTGGTTCTCTGAACAATGGGGGCACCTGCTTCTACTCTCACACATTTTCAATAGCAGATGTAGCTCAAAGGCTGCAGGATACTCACTCACAAGCTTGGACTAATCCAGAACTTCTACTTCAGGGAAAGTGCTGCTGCAGAGCAAAAAGCCACCACATGTGGATCAAAATAAGCATCTAGGAAGAAAGTACCTGGCCAAGAATTTGTAGCTGGTAAGCCCCAGAATAATCCCATGCAGGATCTGCTAGGTTTTAGATAAACTGTTAGATGTACCTGTCATTTGTCTGACCACAGAAGGGACGCTGGTACACAGGTTCTTAACCCTGTCTTAAAAGACTAAATTTACAGTGGATTAGTTTGGGTTTAAGCAGCCTAGCTTTGTGAAGGTGTTTTAGTAGATCACTGAAGTTTGTAAACCACACTTGATCAAGCTCAAGTAGATTTAGGAGTTTGTCTTCATCTAGTGTTGCTGTCATTGAAATATCCATACATTGGAGTTTAGAGCCCCTTCCAATTCCCTTGGACAATTCCAAGCAGCATTTCCTGCTTGTTCTGCACAAACAGAAACACTCACTAAAAACAGCAGTTGAGATCTGGTGAGGTCCCCTAGATGCTTATGTTTAGGCACCTTAATCCTGCTCAAACTACGTGGAGAATTAGTCTGTCACAATTCTTTTCATCGGATTGTGTTGCAGCATCCCTGATGTGAGTGTGCCTCTTCAAGGCTCTTTCTTGCACAGATTAAATGAGAGCTCAGCACTTAAAAGCTGGCCACATGCTGGACCTGGTTAGACTCAAGCCTGGCCTGAGTGTCAGTACTGTGTTATTATTCCCCAGGGCTTCCAGATGTCTGTAAGCAAAATTTGAGCTCTACACAAAAGCTTGTCCAAATAGGCCTGTCTTGTAAGTATGGCATGCACCAACAGGAATTGTGAAGAGATGTCATGGTATCTGGGGTGAGAAGCCACAAGCTGGTCACTGTTCAATACAGTTCCACTCTGACTGACAACTCAGGCTGCAGGAACTAATAATCAGCATTCCCAATTAAACTGCATTGGGATCTGGACTCTCACATCCAACTATCTTAGGTATTGCTGTATTGCTGAGGTAGTGGCATTTGTGAGTCAGAAATTAAATCCTGTTTCCTCTATTGTATTCTTTATGTAATGATATTATAGAGGGAAAATAAATATGTAAACTCCAGGTTTTGTGCTTCCTCAAGAACACCAAGGTTTCTTTGATATGAATAGTAATTAACCAGGGGAACGAGAACTGAGAGCTGTAGTGTTACAGGGCACGGTAAGGGTAAGACAGCTTTACACAAGTTTTACTCAAAGAGATAACAAAGTTTGAAGATAAATTCAATCAGGGAATTCCTACAGGAGCAGGAAGCACTTGCTGACAAGCACAGTCCCCCTGCAGATTCACAAACCTGTGAAACTCCCTGGCTTTGGACCATTCTCAAATGACTTGGCCAAGGCCACACAGGGGATGTGTGACAGGCAGCCAGCTTCCCCCAGAGACAGCTCAGTGCTGGTGCTTCCCAGGCCCTGGTCCCAGGTTGCTACAAGAGCAGCTTCTCTCTGTTTTGACAGAAAGACTCATTATGGCAGATGCCAAAAGTTTATGTTCAGGAATGCATCTCCAATAGGGAGATCATTAAGACTCACACACATTGAAAAAGTCCCCCAGGAACTCTTACAGCTAATGACATCCATTTAAAAAAATAAAATTAAATTAAAAATACTCTGGTTTCAAACACCAATACTTAGAACCAAGCATCTTGCTAAAGTGACTGAAGTAGGAGAGATGAAAAAGAAAGGAAAAGAAAAAAGAGAAAGAAAGGAAAAGAAAAAAGAGAAAGAAAAGAAAAAGAAAAAGAAAAAGAAAAAAGAAAAGCAGAAAAAGAAAAAGAAAAAGCTGTAATTCTGATATTTAGGTGCTTTTCCTTGACAAATGCTTTCTTATTTGCCCCAAAGAAGAAAAATTCAGGAATACTTTTTTCCTTGGCATGTTGGCAAAACTACTGAATGTTATGTAAAGCCAGGCTGCAGGTTAAAGATGGAGGTTATTTGTGACAAAAAGTACTCTAACTTTGTGGTGCTGCTGCATTGGAAACCAAAACAAGTCTTAAGGAGTACCTTTCCCTCATGGATATTTGATATGTTTCTTGATTTTTCAGGTAAGGGAGCAAAGGCATTAGGAGGTCAAAAAACTCAAACCAAAGAAAACACAGGGCAGGAGAAAAATGGAAAATAACACATGCAGTTTAGAATCTTGATGCCCTCTAACCTGTGTTTATCACACAGGCATTCAATAAACACAGCAAATACTTAGAAGGAAACTGTCATTTGTAAACAGAGATAAATTGCCCCAAAAACTGTTTATAAGCAGAGTATGTAAATTCTAACTGCAGTTCCACAAAAAAATAAGCAGCTTCCTGTCCATAATATATAAAATTAAATTGGAAAACACTCTATTTTGGGGATTTTTTCATGCTGGTTTTCCATGGTCCTGCTGCTTGGTTTTATTCATAGATGATGAAAATGCAGATGCTGCACCATTTCTTCATACCAGTGTCTTTAATTTAATCCTTAATCCTCATTAAAGTTCTTTAAACAGGGTTTTAATTCTAAAAGTTCGAAAAAAAATTATATATTGGTCCTTTCCTCGAAGTGAAGTCAAATTCCTCCTTTAAATGCTGTGCCATCAGCAAATGGCTGCTCCTGGTTTCAGACCCTTACTCCTTGAATGGAGCACACAGAGAGCTCCTGCTCTCCTGCCATGCTCTTGTATATTTGGAGGGAGCCTTTTGGGAAGGAGGAGCCACCCTGTGCTCTTTGGTGCAGAAGTGCAGCAGAGCCTGTGACAGGAATATTAAAATGTCCCAACAGAAGTATGGGAGGTTTTACACCAGCTGGTGTCTGAACAAACCATGAAGGAAAGGACTGACTTAGAGACTGGCCAAGCCCACAAGATTATGCCAGATTTTATGAGCTTTTCCTGTTTGCAGGCTTCCATTTCAATTTTTTAAAAAAAATATTTACTGTTATTTATGGGGCATGAATACATCACCTGTACTGTGGCAGAATCTTTAATGCTAAGTACCAGGACCTTATAGCATGGAG
This sequence comes from Ploceus nigricollis, assembly GCA_013399945.1. Taxonomy (NCBI): domain Eukaryota; kingdom Metazoa; phylum Chordata; class Aves; order Passeriformes; family Ploceidae; genus Ploceus; species Ploceus nigricollis. The sequence continues at coordinate 1,346,705 of VXBC01005816.1, forward strand.
GCATCCAACCCAGTATCAATATATCAATACATCTTCCCAGCCAGAACACAGAAATGACCCTTCCTAATTTCTCATTTCAATTTTGTCAATTTTGACCACGATAACTGCTCATAGAATCATAGAGCAGTTAGGATTCAAAGGACCCTTAAAGCCCATCTAGTTCAGCCCCCTACAAGGTGCAGGAATATCCTCAACTATATCAGGTGCCTCAGAGTCCTGCTCCATCTGACTTTGAATGTTACCAGGGGTGGGACATCTCCCACCTCTCTGAGTGACCTGTTCTATTGTTTCACTGATAGCAAATGTAAATGATAAGAGTGAAGAGGGGCTGTTAAGCCCTTGACAACTACATGTGGGCTTCTAGTGGTACAAGGAGCAGAGCATGAAGGAAAGGTGTTCCACTGGGACAACTTAATTTAGGACTGAAGAGTTTAGGTGCTTTCTTCTGGAAGTAAATGGCTCCAAGCTTGGAAACAGCATTGATTAACATTCTGAGCAGCTCCTGCTGCTGAGAATGACAGATAATCTCACCTGGAGCCCTGAGTATTGTTGTTTTTATGATTATTCTTCCTCAGGGTCGGAAGGAATCGGCAATATTACAGTGCTGTTAGATTTTCAGTCATTAAGAGGCAAATCAGATGCTACGTGTTTCTTTAGCCTCAACAATTAAAAACAGACTTAATATGCTATGTAATAAAAGAAAACCCCAACCAACAGAATCATTTCAATTCATTATCATTTGCTATATAATGGATTTATTACAGGTTTGTGAATATCCATTTTGTGCTCACTTATCAATCTGCTATTTGAAGAAATTACAGAAGAGCAATAATCACAATCCAATTTCCTATTCCTGTTCCCAAGCTGGGTGTACAAGAAATGAAGATGTGTGGGTACTTGACAGTCACACTATCTGGCACCATGCATCATCAAACGATGGCTTTGGCTGTTTCTTTTCCCCCTGTACAGAAGACTTCAGTTTACCAAACCTAACGGTGTAAGGAAATCAGTCATCTGAAACATAACTATCTAATCCATGTTAGCCACATCAGCTTCCACTAGAGCCAACAGAGAATGATTATCACCTGAGATGATTAATCTCAGCCTGAGAGAGGTGTCTGAAACTGGAGAGACTTATTAACCTCTCCACCAGGTACAGAGGGAGCTTGGCAAGGCAGTCAGATCAGAGCTGTGTCTTGTAGATAGCCAAGGTCAGCGAGATGAATGTTTGCCTACTCACCCTTCACAGCCATGGGCTCTCATTAGATGCACCTGCTGCACTTGGAGCAGTGCAGGTCTATCTCTGCTGCTGCACAGACAGCAAACATTGGTAGTATTCATCAGAAACATCCCTAGTCCCTTATCTCAGATGTGTATCTGGGCAACCTCGAAATACAAAGTGCAGTATAACCAGCACCATCTCACCTCTCTCTGAAACACAATGACTTTTGCAGAGGAGCACTGCAGCCATGTAATCATACACAGAAACTGCTGGTGAAAGAGCAAGTTGCAAGTGTTCGCTTGCCTAGGGCTGAAATGGGAACAGATGGGGGACTGAAAAGATGCAAGAAGAAGAGGGTGGCTCATACTATAATTTCACCTTGAAAGTCATCTGAGCAACCCCTTTTATTTAGTCAGAACTTGTTGGGAATGAGATTTGCCACTGGGATGAGAATAGGTAAAACAGCAATGTAATTACATAAGGTTGTCATTTATAATACAGCTACTGGGCTTTACACACATATCAAATGAAGGTTGACATTTTTATAAAACATTTTTGTTCCATTAATTTATAGGTTTCCTCCTGAGAAATACAGTGCTTATGGAAGCTTTGTGTGTTCAAAAACTGAGGAGCTGCTGGTGAGGGTAAAAGAGGCAAGACAAAATTAGAAATACCAAGCTACTCCCCAGAAATCCTTGAGATCTGTAGCACTATGCCTCTTCCTCTTTCAGGAAGGAAAAAGCTGTTCATATAATGACACTGAGGCTGACATCATGCTCCTGAGCAGAGCCCAAGGACATGGCCAGGCTGCAAAGTGTATTGAGCTAAGAGATCATATGGATAATCACTTCTTTAGTCCTTAAGGATCTCCTTCCTCCACCTTTTCCTCCCTAGACACTGTCACATTGAATTCCATACAGCATCAGCTGGGGAATGTGAGCAGCAGCTGTTCAGTTTGGTGAAATCCTGCTAGTGCAAGGCTGAGATATTGGGACTCCAGCTTGGTCTGGCAGTGGGACTTCTAAATGTCCAATATAAAAAAAAAAATCCAACCCAAAACCAAAAAACAAGTGACTGAAAACATGAGTTCATGCATGATCTGGGGCCTGCTGCAAGGGCAGTCACAAGGTACTTTGTCCAGCCATGGCTACTTTAAGCTCTGTCTTTGAAAATCTCTTCTACATTGTAGGAATATGTTTCAGGAGCTCCCAGACTGGCTGTGAATGTTTCCAAAAAAAGCAGAATGTTTCCTATAAATTATGCTGGTGGGAATCAAAAGCAGTTTTGAGCAAATCATGCCCCAGGCTCTTCTGGGTCTCCCTCAGGTGTGGGTTTTAGTGTGAGACAGTCTGAAAGCCATATGGAAATGATAACCAGCTCCTACATGCACAGTGAACTTGAAATTCCTGTCAGTTCTTTCCCTGGCTTAATGCTGAAGCAAGAATATCAATGTCTTTAATTGGTTTCCATGTCCTGGGGGCCCCTGGTATGCAAAAAATGCCTTGAGGACACGAGTGCTGATCTATTACAAGAGGTAAGCAACAAACAAAAACGAAATATTAAGAACTGAAGTGCACTGAGTGGTTTGCAGCCATCTTTACTGCTGATATCAGGTTATGGCTTTTAGTAACATTCTGCATTTCAGAAGGCTTCTAATGCACATATCCATTGTCCTGCAACAAGCTGAGTTTCTTGCCTACCTGTTTATTACATCTGTCAATGATGTGTAAAAACTGATGCCAGAAAGTAACCTGAAAATGCTGTTATATCCAATAGCAGTGATAAGGATGAGCTCAAAGGCTCAAAGGACTTTGGTGGCAGTAAACTACCCACAGCTTGGATCACAGCATTTTCTGTCAGGCTACCTTCCATTAAGTTTTTACCAGCAAAAGAAAATGAGAGAACCCAAACAAAACAGAAAGAAGTTAATATTAAAATGTGAACTTCTGACAAGAGCTAAAGCAAGTGTCTACTTGCACACAAGATTCTTTTATAACCATAAAGGAAGAGGGAGACATTTAAGCAGAGGATGTAATTCTCCACTATCTATGGTCTCCTGATTCCTGCTCATATTCCTAGAAAAACAAGATGGCTTTGTACCTACATGAAGAGTTTTGTGTGTAGAGGGTTGAGCCATACAGGTGCCTTTTAAAATCTCCTGTCAAACTGGAAAACTGCATCTTGGTGGGAAGGGATTTTTAGAAAAAGCCTTTGATCAGGTGAGGGAAAGAATGGCTTTAAAGAATCACAGAATCAATTAGCTTAGAAAAGACCTCTGAGNTGGCCCCTGTGCTGAGTACAGGGGGACTATAAGTGCCCTGGTCCTGCTGGCCACACTATTCCTGATACAGGCCAGGATGCCACTAGCATCCTTGGACAATTTTTGTAGGCTCTTCCCTAAGTTTACTTATACCTGAACCACTGTGAACAACTTGATACCACAGAATAGGGAAAAAAGTGGAAAAGGTTTGCATGTTCTAACTACTAACTCCCCCCTAACTACTATCATGATACCTTTCATCAGTTATACCTAAGGTCATCTAAACAAATGGATGACAACTTCAGCTGGAAACAAACCAATCAAACTTATCCTCTTCAGGGACAACGATTTGACTTGGTGATCCTTGTAGGTCCCTTCTTACTGAGCATATTCTATGATTCTATGAATAGCATTAAAATCAGTGGAGTCATTCTTGAATTAAACCCGTGAAGAGAATTTCCCAATAAAATTCCTCCCTTACCTTGTGAAGAACAAAAACTATTCTTGCAGTAGCAGTATTAATAGAAACATGCAGATGGAGAAGTGGGGAGATGAGGAAGAGAGCCCAGGACCCTCTGAGATGCTGAGCACTGGACTGACATGGTGCATGTTCTTGTTTCAGCCTGCTCCATGCTGGAGGCCAGGGCTGCAGGTGTGATCAGACAAGCAAGATGAGAGTGATGTGCATCCTGCTGACAGATGGATTGGTCTCGTTGCCTAGAGTCTCCAAATTCAGAGTAAGGCATCCTTCCAATCATCAGATTTCCTGTGCTATTAAAAGAAGAGAAGCATCTGAATTTCCCCCATCCTTCCAATAGACCTGTGATGCCAGCTTGGAGGCTGGGCATACTCTGGTTAATGCAGTTACCTCCCTGAGGACTCACGCTAGCTCACTCAGAGCCGACCGCAGCACTTCTCTGCAGGGTGACACAGGCTTTACACTCACCTTCATTTTCCAATGTCTTCCCAGTGCCATGCAATTAGGAGTGACACATTTAAATTATTAGATTAAATTTATACTGAAATTTCTTCCCCCCCCCTCTACCCCAAGGACGACATATGTTTAAAAAGGTGGCCAGAAATTGTTTCAGCACAGATACACAGCAGATTCTGACAGCAGTTTCAACACCAGCAACTGGTTTCAGGGTTTTTTTCCTTAATTGGATATCATATTGTCATCATGCATTGGTTTCCTGAACTTTCTCTCTGGAGGGGAAAATGCAGGAGAAAAGTTTTAATTTGAAAAAAAAAGAAAAAGAAAAATCCTAAATAATGCGTTTGTGGGCACTGACACGATACACTTAAATTTTAATTAATATTGGATATGTGTCCCCAGAAATTCTGCATGAAATATTTTAAACACATACATACAAATAAGTATATTTTTTTCTTACCTAAGGGCAAAGCTCTCATTTACCTAAATCAATGCCCATTGATTTATGGATGATGCTTGCGTCTTTATGTATTACATCAACTTGGACAGAGCCCTTGGCTTTTCTTACTAGGTTCACTGCTTTGCCTTGGGAAGTAAATACTTTGTTCAAATACATGCCAAAGGCAACAGCAACACTGCTCAACATACATGTAATTTGCTCTTGCCATTTGGTATTTAAAACAACACCCCTGCTTTAGATGCTTGTGCAATTTAAATCAGACACACAGGTAAGTTCAGAAATACTGACCTGGATGGAAGGATGGACCACATGGAAAAGCCAGGCATGTTTGTAACCCAGACAAAAGTTTGGCCTTGGATTTCATGAAAATGTTAGCAGAATGTCAGCCTGTCACATCTAATTAACCATAATAATAACAACTCACACTTCTGAATGCAAATTCTATCTGCATATCCTAAAGGTCTCAACATAGATTAACACACCAGCCCTAGAAAGACAAACCATGACACCTTCTTTAAGCATGGGGAGAAACTGAGGCAGGAGGAGCAGCAAGAATGGAGAAAGACTCCAGACAGTGCCCAGAGGAGGGAGCAGACAGGTGAGAAAAGGGAGATATTACAAGGACAGCCTTGGGGTAGCCAAGGCAGCATCAGGTGTGATTGGGGAAGGGTGTCTTGCTATTCTGATGGGGTTTATTTTTAAAGCAGAACCAGATCTTGTGTAAAGCAATACAAAATTAAATGTACTACACTGATATGCACAGCTTAGTCCAGTTGTCTGCTAAATACCAGCAGAGATTGGCAGAGCTGGGTTTTGATCTGCTCCATTCTTTCCAAATGCTGCAGATGTCTTTTACTTTAAAAAAAAGGTGTGACCAAAAGCAAATCCAGCAATAACTTTCACTAACTTGACTCTAATTGAACTGTCGTGTGTGTAACAATTCTAGAGAAATGGTGATTCCTGCAATCAGCTGAAAAGAAAGAGGCTGCAGGAAAAATAAGCCAGAGACACAGATAAGAAGATTTTATTCAGCTTTATTTGACAAGTTTTATTACACTGAGAAAACATAACGTATCTAATCTCTTTGCAGCTGTTGCAGCCCTTCAGCCTTTATTACTTAAATCCTATTAGATATAAAATTGTTTCTATTTGTCAATGGCATGATATCTTCTTTTATTATTATTGTTATTATCATCAGAGTCTTGCAAGTATGGCCATGAACATAATTCCTGGCCTATCTTCTTACCAATAGTTAAGGTTACTCTGTGATATTTGCCTGTTTAAATGGCCTACTTTTTCAAAAGTCCTGGAGAGCTGTGTGTATTGTTAGGATACACACAGTGGCACTAAATAAAGCTCAGCAAATAATGAAAACCGTGCAAATGAACCAGTATAGCTAATTATTTCTATTATGGATGCTGAAATTCCAGTCAGGCTGGGCTCAGCTGTATGCTTACCCATATGAAGGCCTTGAAGCAAAGCCTTTCATCACTGTCCACAGGTTTTTCAATTTGTCACTTCTAAAACTTTAATTCTTCATTTTTAACAGAAGGATGAAAGACATTCTTTTTCTTACAGAAATTCCCATTATTGCAAATAAATATCACTCACAGTGCTTCTTTCTCTCCCTGTCCCTAGGATAAACCCTTCTACGATTCACCATTTAGGAGAATGCAAGGGACATTCCCACCATGATGTTCCATAGAAGGTTGGTGGCTCATGGACAACCATGGCAGGACATCACCTGGCTGCACTTCCCATGAGGAATGCATATGTCATTTCCACAAGGACATCATTTCATTTTTGAGGCAAAAGATTTTGCTTGCTGGAAAAGTGATTTTTTTAGCCTGACAATGAAGATCATAACATGTTGATATCAAAATTATTTTACAGCTGTTTTTAACAGGTGGGTTTTGACCAGATGTTCTTGCAGCATCAGCAGGTTAAGGTAGAACAACAGTGGAAGAAAAAAAAAAGGCAAAGGTGTTTTGTCCAGAAACTTCCAGCAGAGTAGAATATACCATTAGCATCCCCCAGATGCCTGCTCTTGCTTGCACTGGAAGCATCATATTCATCCCATTAAAAAGGGCACTTTCATGCTGAACAAAATTAGTATTTGAGACTGCCAGTGCCATAAAAGTTTAACAAATGAGTAAGACACTGATTCTGAATGCATAACAATAAGGAGGGGGAGTTGTTTTCCCTTTTGCCAATTGTTTTTTATTGTTATTGTAATCTCTCTCTCTTTTTATTAGTTTAATTTTCTTTTGTGTAATTTTGTTTTTATGGAGCAGATTCATCCCTGCTGTACCTCTGGTGGAATTTCAGGAGAGACAAAGACATTCTTTTCTGTTGTCAAAAGATAAAGAAAATGTTAATTTCTTTCTCAAAGCTGCCATATTTAGATACGATGGGCAATTCTTCTCTAGTTTCTCTCTATCTAACTATAATAATGATGGCCAAAAAGTGTCTCACAAACAGCTCATGATCTGCTTGCTTATCAAATGTGCTGGTTTTCTAACTGCATATTTTAGCATGCTGAAATGTGAAAGGCATTAATTTTGGACAGCAATATGTATGGAAATGAACTGCAAAGTTCAAGAGCTGGGAACTACTGCCTCAAGCAGGAACAAGACCCTGCATGGCAGCTGATCTTTGGGAGGTAAAATCTTCTGTTTCTTGCAGTTTCTACTGCATAATGGGTAGCAACTTGCAAAGGACCTCTGCTGAGCTAGTGAACAACTGACTAGAAAGCTGGACAGCAGAGAATTGGGAGCTGGATGAGATCACAGACAGCAGACTGAAACACATCCAGAACCAATCATATCTTCCAAGAGGTTAAAAAAAGATAGAGGAAGATGTGGGTATGCAGTGGTGTATTTAAAAGTTTGGGGTGCTGTTTTCTGGGGATGCAGGTTCTGAAAGTGTAGCGTGAGGTAGGTCTTATCCAAGTGAGGATTTCCTTAAATGAAGGGTTGTGAAGTCTGTCCCTCCATAAGACTCTTTATCTCAGAGAGTGTAAGTAAATACATGACAAATATATCTCACACCTGAAGACTCTTATTTTAAGGATGTCTTTTAGTGACAAATTGGATCACTGTCTGCAGGCTGAATTTCTGAAATTCATCTATGATTCAGTTTTGGCAACAGGAAGTCCTAGGACCAACTACAGAAAGCCATGAAAATGCAGATATAACCTGAACTGTTGAAGGAGACAAATCTCTTCAATACCCACAGATCAGGTCTAATGAAAAAAACTTGTACATCTAAAACTGGACTTGAAGGATGTCTTAATTTCTAAGCCTTACAGTATAGTTTAACACTAGTTAGCAATCCAGTTTAGCAGCATCTGATATCATCAGGCATTTGTATTTTTGATCCAAAAATTCCTAGGACAGGTTTTTAATAAGCCAAGACCATAGAGGCTGTTTGTTTACTTTCCAGCCTGTGTGCAAGGAAAGCCTGGGGTATCCCTAAAGTACAAGGTAAAACTCACCACAAAACCATCTGCCACAGCAAGAAGTCAGGCCCTGCTCCCTAGAGGGTGTCCTACCACTGTGAGGGAAGGAGAGGAAGTCATCCAACACCCAGGGACAAATTCAGCAATATGAGATCCTTCAGTGTACCAAAGGAAGAACACGACTCTCTAGTGCCATAGTCAGAGCACTACACGTAGGAGGTATGTCAAAGGCAACTGAGTCATACAGGCAATTTTTAATTGTTTCTGTTCATTTATATCTCTTTTATAAATCCAGCAACTATGAATGTGCAGTAGATTCACAATTTCTAGACCACTGAGACATGCTTTTTCTTGCTTTGCTCTCCATCCACTTGCATCTAGGCTGTCTGGCATTGGGCATAGAGACCCTAGCAAGCGAAACCAAATAAATGTAACCCTCTCAAAATAACAGTGCTCATTACAAGTGGCTGCCACAACCAGAGGGTGTGTGGTGTTGAGGCCTGAAGCCCTTGACCCATTACAAACAGCAAAGACTTTCTTCCACCAGCAATTTTAGCGACTCAGCCTTGCTACTTTTTGTGCTCAGCTGCACATACTGAAACTAGTTTCCAATTAATGGGTGATGAGCTTTTATTAAACTCCTCAACACTGCACTCGTGTTTTTGAGCACACCTGAAATTCGATCATATAAATAGCTCTATCCTCCAAAGGTGAGTGCTGCAATAAAACCATGTCACAATCTAGGCCACAGGAAGAAGAAAATATCTAAGAGCCTTCTTGAGATTAAAAACAAGTACAGCAAGAATTTTTTGTCAGTTTTGTAGAAATGATTGAAACATATTGTGTATTAGGAGCAAACAGAAAAAATTATGCATTGGAGTATTATTCTTAGCATTATTAAAAAACACCACATTTGTTCTTTGATGTTTGAAACATTGCACTCATTTATGTTTACAATTTATCATTCAGACTTTCAGTCTTGAAAAATAAAATAAGTGAGCAATACTCCAAGGATACAACACAGTGTCAACCATCTGTAACAGGGACATTAAATAATGGTATTTATACCATTTATATGGTATTTTAATGTCTTAAAATGCAGTCCAAGCATTAACCAACAAATCTTTGTAACGCTTCTCTAGGACAGAAACTCTATCCCCACTTTGCAGATAGAACATTAAAAAGAAAGCAAAATCTTTATTGTTCTATAACAACTATGACCAAATGATTATGTTGTGAATGATTCATTCCAGTTTTCTTACACAAAGCAAAATACAAGAATTAGAAATGGTTTATGCTAAAGACAAAACTTAAAAAAACTTCACTTCTGAACATAATACTGCTTTTTGCCCAGTGCTGGATTTAGGCTAGAAAAATCTGCATGAAAGGAACATATGTTGTCAAAGATTATGCACTCAGAATGGTGATGCTGTTTGCAGAAACTGGAGTGCTTCTTCTGGAATGAACCAAATGTAGCCCATCAAAATAACCTAATTAATTTAGTAAGACTTAATAGCAAATAATTTTGCTCATCTCTGGAGGATTTGCAAAGCTAGCAGGTGAGACATAATTATACTGAACCAAGACTTGCAGAAAAGGACCGGAGCCATCTCCATCTTGAGCATCTTATGCTGTTCATGAAGTATTTCTGAGCTCTGGTTCCTGTTAATGCTCCATCAACACTGAACATTTTTATACAGACACTACCAAAGTGGGTAATTTATGATTAATATGAGTTTTAGATAACTGAGGATTCTTCAAATCTATGCTCTGTACAGCAGGATATATTTCACCTTTCCCATTTATGTTATGACAATATTCTCAAGACTGGCATAAACCTCTCCAGATTTTTGTTTTAAGTTTGTTTTCACCCAAAGCAGCTCCTTGGCCTGGTTCTTTAGTGACCTACACTTCCTTTGGTGTGGCAAAAAGCAAACAAGGGAACTGATAGCCTGGGACAGAAGGAGAAGCAGCAGCATCCTTCTTGAGAATAGTTTGGATTTTAACTGTGTTAAGTCCAATTCAAATCTCAGTTATTCTATCTGTCCATCAAATAAGCAAAACAAACACAGAAAAAGGCTGCAGGAAAATAAAACTGGCCAGCAGTAAAATATCAGTTCAGTGATAGCTAAGAAAAGAAAATTATATCTCTCAGCTCTATAATTCAGTCCTAATGAGTGGAATTTCTGAAGAAACTGGATATTAGATGATATTTGATTACTCATCAATTAGTCAAAAGCATGGGCAGTTGCACTAATTTTCCAGCCAAAAGGGGTTGTAGAGTTGTTACCATAAACACACATGGTAATGTTATGCTCTGATTCAGCAAAAGGGATCTCAGTGAACTCAGTGGGGAAAGGGTTTGGCTAAGGCTCAAAATTATTATTTTATGGTTTAGAAATCTGTCAAACAAAAAAGAAATTTCTGGAAAGCCACTGAGATATTTAATCTTTATCACTTTAGCAAAAGCCAAGGGATTTGTTTTCACTCAATTTGACAATCACACCAACCCAATTTTTTCTGTTACACATATAGCTATATAGGTACTTACATATGCATGTATGTATATGCACCGATACATAATATATATCTAATGTATATCTAACTGGTCCTTTTAAATTTTTTTTTAATTTTTTAATGTCTTACAAAAAAAAAAAAAAAAACAAACCACAGAAAAAACCTGCCCTTTATATTGGTCAGGCTTGCTCCGCAGTGGATGGTGTCTGAATTCAGCCAGCTTTGTCAACTGCTGTGCTCTTAATTAGACTCTTCATCTGAGTACAGTTTCATCAACATATCAGCAAGGGATTTCAGCACTGGCAATGGCAGAATAAATTATTGATCCTTTAAATAACTTGCATTCTGGTACACTAGCTATAGAAGGAAAATCAGGAAAAGTATAACAGACACAGATTATCCCTCTATTTTCAATGCTGAGTGACACCAGTCATCTATTCAGCCTGGCTTTGTTCACATTTGTGGAAGCTTTAGGCATATACCTTCCTAACCCCTTTTACAGGTAGAAGACAGGCCCAAAGACACTAAAGGCTTTTGCAATCCAACTTGGGAGTACAAGGTGTTTTTTTTCAATGGTTATCACACCCAAACACTGTAAAGGACTGTGTGCTTACAGGCTGGGCACCAAAGTCAGGAGTAAACATATTACCTTATGCTACTCTTGAAGCTGGGCTTACATCAGCACGGAAAATGAAGCTTTCAAAACATGCTGGGCACATACTGCCTGCTCCAACAGAGATGCAGAGGCAGGGCAGGGTGAGCTCTGAGCACAGGAAGGTCAGCACTGCACCAGATTGTTTCCATGCACCAAAACCAGAGCTGCAAGGACCACATTTTTGATGACCAAGATGGTCCAGCCTTATGCAAAGTTATATTTGCATTTTTAAGTCTAGTTTGACTCTGGATCTATCATGACAGCATATGTAGCTACCTTGGCCTGGTTTGCAAGCACACTGGGACTGCATGAAAATTTGGGGTCTATTAGATCATGTATTGAGCAATATTCATTGAGAATACTGTCCCCTCATTTTAATCATACGAACACATTATTACTCATCCTACTGGACTTTTCACGAAAAAACAAGCAATACTTTCTTTATTATTCCCCCCAAATGTCTTGTTGTTTTCTCATAGAAAATCTAGATTTTATGACAAAGCTTTGATTTCTGGCTGAAGGCAGCCTCTTTCTCAGCTGTGCAACACAGAGTAACAGAACCTAAACTTTTCCCAGATTATTCTTTTCTGAGGGAATTTTCACAAGCATACTTTACTCATGCAAGATAATGTGAAGTAGTAAATGCAAGTGACTGAGATGTTTTGCCACTCAATAAATGGTCTCTAAAACTTGCAATACAAACCTAGTTAATTTGCTTTATTTCTTTAATATTGACCCAACTGTAGCTGAACTTACGGGGCCAGCGAGAAGGGATGACTGTCATACTGAAGGCTGTACCCCTTCTATATCCACACATATGGTTTTAGAAAACCTTTCCTGGAAAAAAGAATTAGAAGATGAACTAAAAGTGGCCATGCCAGCAAGTTAGAAGAGAAAATAAATCCTTGACATGAGCTATGCACGAACGCACACTGGCAAAGGGTTATAAAAAATATTTCTTTCAATGTGAGAAGCAATTACAGAGGGAGGATGAAAACTGGTGGGGTACTGACTGACCTTTGTGCGTAGATAAAATAGGTAAATAGAAGGCTGCCAGCAATGTGTTTGCTGCTGAGATTTAGTGCAATAAAGCAGCGAGGTGGGGGAGGGAATTTTATTCCCCACTGCAGACACACCTGTCTGTACTTTGCAAATATTCAAACTAGGAGCAGAGCCTCCTGGATAGAACATATTAAAGAACCCATCACCTCTACAGAAATTTCACTGACAAAAGTGCACTACCCAGCAGAAAGCATCAGCTTCTTCCATTACACAATACAGCATTTTAACAGCAAGACTGTTATCGGTTTAAGCTCCATAAGGAAAAAACATTATATACACTTAACATTTCAGGAGGAACTGGTGTAATCAGATGATGACTGCTCAGATTTCAGCCTTTCCTCTTCTGAAATTTCAAAACAGCAACAATTCAGCAATCCCCAAATGACTGTCTCTCTCAGAAAGCATGAATCAGAATTATGATAAGGCCCTAAGTAAGACCTTCCCTTTGAAAGGGTTGTCACTGACATAAGAAATTCTTTGCTATTTTCTATCACAGTTATTTGCACTCTAGATATGTTTGTGTATAATTTCACTTCAGACCCGGCAGCAGATGTCAAGCAAATAGAATGTATTTACTGTGAAAATTTCCTTTATGTCCACCTCTCCCCACATTAACATTTTAAAAATTTCATCCCCTCACTGGGTTTGATGGGATCTTTCTGACTAATAACCAACATCTGAAAGCTTTCCCACTAGGTGGAAGGAGTTCCAATTACAAATACCTACATATAAGGATATTCAATGATGTAAGTGCATTACCTAAGGGTGAGGTTCTGTAAAAAAGCAACCAGGTCAGTAACAGTGATCATCCAGTGACATTGGTTCAGCCCTGAAATTCTGATGTCACCTCCTGGGGGTAGCTGGATTTGTCTTAGAAGTTTCTCCAGTTAAATAGGTCCCAGTCCTTACCCTGCCTGGTTTGCAGAGTCTGAGACCATCATTTAAGTAGCACGTCTTCAGACTTGTTGTGACTCCAAAAAGCCCTCAGGGAGGAGGTGAACTGAAAAAGTTTACTGAACATCTTTTCTAGGTTCTCCTCAAGAGAAATTTGCAAACAAGTTTTATTTGAATGTTGATGTCAATATGCAATATGACTAATTAGCACTATGAGGTTTGGGTCACATAAAGATGAAAACTCAACTGGCTAGCAACGTTTTGGGTTTTTTTTTGTCTGTATAACAGAAGTCTTTTACAGGCTGGTAAATGGAGACTGCTCAGAGCATCACTTTCCAAACTGTGCTTAGTTTCTAAACTACATATTTTCAGAGTTGAAAGAGATACTTTTTTAAGAATTTGTCCAGTTCTCTATTTCAGTGCAGGAGCTGGACACTTGGCAAGAGAAACTCAGACAGGAAAGAAGTAGCTGTTTTGGAAAACATGTATGGAAGAGATAAATGGCAGGTACTTTCCGCATCCATTTTACAAACACAGGCTGACGTCCCAGTCTTTCAGTTTGCTGGGCATAAAACACCCTTTTCCAGCACTGAGAGCAAGACACTTCTTGTGGCTCCTGGGACACTTCAGATCACAGATACATCTTTCCTTGAGAGCCAAAGTGTATCTGCCGTTCTCCCTTTATCACAGATGGAGGCCAGGGTGAGCTGAGCATTTGTCATGTCCAGTGTGGATCACTGCAGTTCACTGTCTGGCTCCAGTTGGTTCAAACACATGCTTTGTCTCTTCCATCTTTTAGGAGCTCTCTTATCAGCTCAGTCCCTACCCTTCCACAATTTAAGGCCTTGGTACCATGCTGCAAAGCAACAAAAGGATCTGATCTCAACTGATTTAGTTATAACTGAGTGTAGTCAAGGCTGCTGGGTCCTTTGAGAAGAAATGAAAGAGGAAACCTGGCACACCGTTCGAGTGAGTTACAAGTGATGGATACCCAGGCTGAGGGATCTGAGCACAGTGAAACTTCTGGAGAAAGGGGAGACAGTCTGTTCCATTTCAGGAAACATTGAAAAGTTTTTCTCATATAATAAATTCTTTACGTGCTGGCACTATTATTAAATAAAAGCTTAAGATAACCATCCACCCTTGTCTTACTCCCACATCTCATTCAAATTAGGAAAAAAAAAATAAAACCAAAGGCAATGCTGCTGTCACCATTTATCTTGACAATATCCATGACTTCTATGATAGGGACTGACCAGATACAAAAATAAAATCAGTATAAATCTGGCAGAAGAATCTGTCCCTAACTGATTGAACCGATTACATGAGAAGAACAATCCACATCACTATTTCCACATCACTATTTCCACACCTGTCCTGGCTTTCCAGGAGCTGCTGTCTGAGGGCGGCACTGCCCTCTCCTGGATGCTTGCTGCTCTTCAGAGCTTTCCTACAGCAGCTAAACCTGGAATGTCAGGGAAAAAGGGAAAATTCACACAAATACAAATTCAGATTTCTCAGAAGATGGCCTGGCACGGTCTGTACAAACTCCTCCAACACCTTCTCTATGCTCCTGCTTGACAGCATTCCCAGAGGTGCCTCAAAAGCTCAGGAAAGGACAACTTCTGCAGGCTCTGTGCTCCACGTAGGATAGCTTGGCTGCCTTTGTACCTCCTGGCACTGAGGCTGGAAGTTTCCTTTTCTGGGCCTCGAGGCCCATGCATGCTCCTGAGAGAGTCTTGCTTCACCTTAATGTGACAGGGGCACAGGTGAACTGCCTGGCAACTCAAACAACACCATTCTGCAAACACCCACCTCACCCAGCCAGCCACCAGCACCACTGCTGGCATTCAGGAAATTGGAGACCACCTCAAATCAAATCAAATCAAATCAAACCAAATCAACTTCCCCCAAGTGGGGCATTTCAGACAAGAGTGAGAGGTAGGAAATTTAGGATCCCCAAATGATTCCTGGTAAAGGGCCTTCTTCTTGGAAGGGATCTTCCATTGTTTTGAGTGTATCCTCTCATCCTTACCTCACTTCAACCTCGCTCCCCAGATTTCTAGGATATATTTTTAGGTAAGGCAAGATACTTCCAGAAACCTTTTACTGCCTTCTGTATTGGTCTGCTATCACATTATTCTCTGTTTTAATATCTCTGAGTTCAGAGACGAGAAGTTCAAGAAAGAAGGATAAGAGATATCACCGATGGTCTGAAAAATAACTCAGCAGCTGTTCAGCCAGTGTGCACTGTATACAAATGTTGGGGTTATTTCTATTTCCTTCCAAAGCCTTAGTTTTCATCTGGTTTTACTGTCGAATGACAAACAGCAAAGAACAGCCACAACACCCTACCTCCAGCTGTGATAATTAATAACCTGTCAAGACATGGATCTCGCTGTCTTAGGAAATCTAATGTCTGGCTAGAGGTGGTGAAAAATACTGAGAAACCAGAAAGAGGGGAGAAAATGCATGATTAAGACATTATGCTCTGTGGGGGTAAGGAAAATCCTTTTAAAATAAAATAATCTCTTTCTATATGTATGCATATTTAAATGGAGTCAAAACTTGTTCAAGGAGTCCATTTTCAAAGAACAAAATCCTTAGGGGAAGAGTTCTGTATAAATACAAACTGTTTCTGTCATTTTCTTTTCACTTGTAAAGGCTGCTTAGATGTTTTTATTCTTGCAAAATTAATTATTTTCACTTATAACTAAAGTTCTCTGAAGATTGTGGAAAGTCTTCCACTGATTTTGGCAGGCTTTAGATTTTGAATGAAATAGCTTCTGTTCATTTGAATATTCAATTTATAAGGTAAATAGAGTTTATTCTGAAGGGCCTCTTCTGTCTTACTTAAGAGTAGATCCATCCCTTCAGGTTTGTGGGACATAAATCACATGGACAAGTCACACTGATGACTCTACCTGTGGGTAGCAATAGATGCTCAATAGTCTACAAATACCAAGACAACAAAATATCTAGGTTTACCTAGAGAAAGAAAACTTTGTCCTCTATCCATGTCTTCAGACCTGGCATCCCTGTTTCATCCCCTGTCATCACATGCCCATCAAAAGCTCCTGAATCTAAAGTCTTCCTGCTGTAGAAGCTCAGTACTTAACCATCACTGACAAAACATTCAGACTCAGCCTGGGTGATGAGCTGAATTAGCCTGTGGGGCTATCATATGTACAACCAGAAAGCTGGAAAATATAAAACCAGATTTTTGAGCAAAAACAATGTGCCAAGTTTTCACCCAGGAAGGTTGCAAGGGAAGAGCAAAAGCACTATTTTACTCACAGAAAGGCTAGGGTTGTAGGTAGCCTTTAAAGAAAAACGTACATAAGTGTGTTCATAGATACATCCGTATACAGAGAGAGAAAGAAATTGAGAAGCCTTTTCTGCACACAAAAATGAAGGTGAAATAGATCTGCTTTTGAAATTTGTGTCACTTGAGAGTTAAAAGCAGGCACACATGGGGAGAAGGAGCTTTTCAATTTTATACTGCAAAGCACCTAGCCCTCCAAGGAAATATGAGGACAACGCAGCAACTAATTGAAAGTATCAGGCAGTTTTGATAAAGTAGGATGTGATTAGCAAGCTGGAATTTAGCCAGAGCATCCTGGTCTACATTTTCACTCCTCTCAGCCTTCATTCTCTTAAAGTGCCTGACTGTAATCTACCCCTATACAGCTGTAATGTGTAACTCAGCTTTTCATTCCACGGAAAATAATTACATATGGAGAACACCTGTTAATTGACTGTGCTAATTTAAAAGGGGAAAAAAAATCCAATTTAACTCTGCAACGTGTTCCCATTAAGATGATATTACAAGTTTTAATTAATATCTTGATTAGATACTGTTATTCATAGTTCTATTCTAGTCATTGAGATCAGACCTTCATTGTGATATTGCTATTTTGACGCAGAGAAAATATGACTTGTTAGGTATGGTACTTCTCTTTCTAATACTGATGTATTTCAGATTTCAAATAATTGAAACCACTGACATGAATAAACTGGTGGGAAAGGCAGTCCTTGTTTGCAGTTGCTAGGGTGCAAATTTATCTTGAGGACAAGTGCAAATAACATGTCCAAGAGAGTTTGCAAACAGAACTAAATGCAAACAATTAATAGCATTATTTATTCAGACAGTGATACCTGCAGTATGAACTTCACTCAACAGTGACTCATCTGCAGCACTTGGCTTATAAATATAAATTTATCAGAGTAAGCCTTTTGTCTGTAATTTATATTTTTATGACAGAGACACTATTCCTGATTTCAGCACAGCTATAGACAAGCAGATTCAGGATCCTTTTCCTCCCAAACAGCTTCCCTTACATAAACAGCTTCCTTGATTTCCAGGGAAATCCATCAAAAGTCAGTGATGGAAGAAAGGACTGAAGACTCCTGTTCTTAAAACCCTAACCTTACTGCCTTCACATATGGGAATACTTTACTTCTGATCCCCTAGAGACCAGACAGAGCCTCGCTGGTGTTTCCCACATTGTCAGGTATATGGGAATACCTCACTTCTGATCCCCTAGAGACCAGACAGAGCCTCGCTGGTGTTTCCCACATTGCCAGTGCTGGGCCAGAGAACAAATTCATACACAAGGCCAGAGGCTGTTGGAGAAGAGCTCACTTGCTCCTGGATCTCTATGAATAATTATCCACTCTGGAAAGCATCAAAAGAGATGCATGGTAAGGTATGGAAAGAGCATTTACGACACACTCTTCCAGGCTAAACCCAAGCAGATTGGAAGCCTCTCCCTGTCCCTGAGGTGAGTAGAAGGGGGGATGTGTGCCCTGCACTGCTGCAGTGTCTGTTCCCGGGGTGCTGGAGCCTCTCCTGGCTCTGCCCTTCCCAGGCACGCTGCATTTCCCGGTGTGCCACTGTGCACGGCCCGCTGCCACAGGGGTATTAAACCAGCAGAAAAGACTCAATTTCCTTCTGTCAGGGCTTTCCGTGTTGCTGACAAACAGCAGTTGACTGACATTTAAGTGGGGAAAACTTGGCTTTGAAGCCTCAGATGATCCGTGCCCTATTGCTTCTTGCTCACTGGCTTTGTTCACATAAACCAGCCTGAAATGTGCTGCCAATCATAACAGAGGGGGAAAAATCCTCTGCAGCATTAAGCCAGCTAGAGATGCTTATCCTGACCTGCTCTCAGAGGACACGGGCACTGAATCCATCCCTGCCAGAAGAGAGAGGATGTTGACTCGTGGTTTTGTTCCTGTGATTTCAAGAAGCTTAAATACAGTCTTCAGAACCCAAGAAAAGGCTTCTTATTAAAAAAAAAGAAATTAGTAAGTGTAGGGTCACCAGGCAAACTTAGCCCAAAACAAAACAACCAAATGAAAATCACGCATTAAAAAGTGTTCTCGGTCTGAGAACTCTACTGACCATGCAATTAAGCACACTAAACAATTTGCCTGCCAAAATGTCATCATTCTATTCTTCAGATCCAAAAGGAACATAATCTGCACATGAAAGCCTTCTACTGAAAATTAAAATCCAGAACACTCCTGATCCCAGAGGACTTCAGTCCTTTCGTGTCTGAAGTTTTGTGACCTCTCTTGGTCACAAGAATTATGTCCTTGGGTAAATCTCCCTTGGTACAGCCAAAGGCACTGGCAGCTTTTGCTGATCACAGCAGAGTAGTCTCAAACCACTGAAGGGATCCAGAAATTTCTCAGCCTTGGATTTCATCCACGTAGGTGAGGCGTGCTCTGGTCAGATCTCATCACAGCAAGTTTAATGCACACCAACAGGACCAGGCCCTTGTGAAATTTAACACAAGGGCTTGAAAAGCATCAGTTAGATCACAAAAGCTATAAAATACACTTAGTGCTCTTTTTATATCCTCTGCATGATTTAGGCATCTTCAGGAGCTGTGTTTTCTAGCACAATGCAGTGCTCACTAGCAATGTTTTCTTAAATGACAGTGGAGGTTCAGGGCACCTGTATAATTTCTCAACTAAAGCTGTGGAAAGCAGTCATGAATTTGAATGAGGATTTCTTTATGGGTTTATAAGGCAGATACAATAGACACAGGATGAATCTGCAGGGTGGGGTTTTTTTCCCCTCAGAATGGCTGCTATTGTCATAGATATGTCTAATAGAAAAATGATTGTTTCCTGTTCATCACTTCCTCATCTAGGGGGAAAGACAAACAAACTCTGCCTCAGAGCAACTTCTACTCTGCAGCCTTCAAATGGGTACAAAGGACATAATGGAAGTACTTGTACACAGGATGCTGAACTCTTCCCAGCAACACTGAAAATTAGTTTGAGAATAAGCATTTACCGCACATGGGAAAAGGGATTTTGTTGGATTTTGGGTTTTTCATTCAAGAGTTAGGAGAACCTTTAGTCTTTATACTTTTCTTTTGCTAATTGTTTCATTCTGAGCCCCTTAAATTAACTCAGCCTGTCAACTTTTCACAAACAGTTTCCATGAAAAATAATAGCTGCATTCTGCTTTGGGAGCACCCTGGAAATATGAATGTTCAGTCATCATCAACTTCTATTTTCTTTTGGTTTTTTTTAATTTATTCAAACTTCTGTGTATTGTCAAATTTTCTCTCTCTTTTCTACCTATATTTAACACATTCAGCCAATTCGCCTATGTTGTGTTTGATTTTTATTTCCCCTTGGAGCAGACTTCAAGAGGTCCCAAGATTTTATTTCATTAATCCTGTATCTTAGAATGGAAAGTGCTTCATTTATATAATTAACCCTCTTGCAGAGGCAAATGCTTATTTTTTTTTTCTGTAGAAAAAAAAGATAATATGGTGAAGGGGTGTGTTAGGAGAACAGTCAGCTTTCCAAACATGAAAACTTCTCCTGTTTGTTTGATGTCTCAATTCCTTGTTGGACTTTCTCAGATGAAATACATAAGGTTCTCATTATCATGTTGAGATGTCAGCTCTGAAAAAAAGGCTCTGGGGCTTCATGAAAAAATTCCGAGTGTCTAAACAGAGGGATTGGCCCATGAAAGTACCCCAGGGCCTGATTTGTGGTGATGTTCACAGGTGCATGGGAGGAGTTAGGAATCAGGGAGAGGGACCTGGGTGATTTTCCCCAGAGCAAGTTCTCTAAATATTGAACTTCACCCACTGCTCAGAGCCTATGTGACTCCTTCCATCTGTGATTAATAATCATGGATCTTTCTTGAGAGTACATAGCCCTTAATTGAAAATCAAACAGGGTCTGAGATCAAAATTCTTCCTTTCTTCCTAACCTGGACAAGCAGAGGAGGAAGAGTAGTATTGGGAATAGCATTGGAACTACCAGTGTCAAAGCACCTGTGAAGAGGATTGCCACAGCTCATGCCCTCCCAGACCCTGATGAATGTTAAGCTGTGCTGTGCAGCTGGTCAGACTGGGCAATATCCATCAGTTATGGCTCTCTCCTTGCTTCCAAAACCTGATTTTTTTTTCATTACAGCTGGAGGAACTGAACTAAACCCATTAGTTTAGCCTTTCCACATTTGGAAAGGAAGTATTTGTGTCAAAATCTGAGGGTTAGAAAAATACTGAGAAAAGCTGAAAAACAAATATTAAGAACCTTCTGTTTGTCAAGCAGCTCTAGAATGATGAAGGAAAAGAGGCTTTATTTTCAAAAAGTCAGGATTTTTTTCTCTTAAAATGCTTCCAATTTTACTTTATTCTCACTGTAATATTCTTTCAACTGCTATTACTTTCCATTAAGTATTTGCAGAAATATTTGAGGAGAAACCCATTTTGCTATTCTTACAACTGTGCCCTTCCCTAGAGTATACTCTTTCATACATTTGAATTTTTCTATCTTCCCTTCTCCATTTTCATTTGTCCTGTCTTGACATTATAACTTCTTTTTACATTTATGACTGCTGTATAATGAGGAAAGCGAGCACGGATTCATGACAGTGAATGATTCAAACCCTCATACATAAGAATCAAAAGTGACTGCATAAAACACAGAAATTTGTATTTACAAAAACATTTCATATAAACTGTGTATGGAGTCTGTCTGTGTGCTTTCTTAGAGCCTCAAAGCAGCACAGAAAGAAAAGGAATAATGTAGGTGATATTTGAGGGATTATTTTGCTGTTGAAGAGAGGAGTAGAAGACAACTTAGTTTGTGCAAAATGAGCTAGTATGCAGAGCTAATAGAAAAATAAATAGAAAAATAAATAATAAATGAAAGGCTATTTTTCTCTTTCTAGCCAAAATATACTGTGACTAAACAAACATATGGATCTGCTCTGCTAAATAATAAGATGCCATTCTTTCCTGCAATAATTTTCAAGCTAATTATTTCAGCTTGAATACCCAACCCACAAACTTGTTAACCTAATTAGCATTTATGCTTATTCAACAAAAGAAATATTTAGCTTTTGACCTTGAAATAATGTTCTTCCAATGCTAAGATATGTTTGACAACCAATAGACATCAAAATTTAAAAAAATAAGAAACAAAATAAAATAGAAGCTTCATATCTTAACAAAGGAATAGAAATATTTTTATTGCCATGGACCATCTCAAAATTTCATTTTTTTTCTGAGCTCTGAGCAAGCTCAGAAACAAATAAAGCAACTTCAAAATAATTTATTGGAAATACTTCTTATGATTCTACAAGTATATTGGCAAAAGGAGAAATAATAAAAATTAATAGCAGTAATAATAATAATAATAGTAACAATGCTGTACTTTCTACTGTGGGTGTTATATTCCTTGACATAATTAATATATCCAAACAATTAATCAAAAGATGTGATTATTGTACATTTTAGGAAGTGTTTTTCCTTTCTATTTGATGCCTCACCTAGAACTAAAATGCTGCTAATACCACTACCTGGAGTGTTGAAGTATTATTAGTGTCACTGCTGGCCATCAAAATATTTTGTTACACAGAAAGATATAAAATGTCTTTCCTTCTTTTATTGGAACATTGCAGATAAATGAAAATATTTTAGATTACAGACATGGTATATGTACACTAGAGACCCCTGGAAGTATTTGTCTCACAAACTAATTTCTGTATTTGCAGAGAACCAGAAAGTAAATCCAAGGTTATTTCTTCACTATGGTCTTCTGACTGCAGAAAAATATAACAACACAGAAATTGTAAGATCATTTATCATTTACATTTATTTTCAATACTAGTTTCATTTTCTGTTTGAAAGCAGGTTGACCTTGCAGTCTCCATTTTGGGGATGACTGGGAAGGTTTCTCAGCTATGTAAAGGAATATTGCTCACACAGCTCAATCAAGAACCTTTGTTACAAAATGACATTAATATTCAGACTGTGCACTCTCTTCTGAGAGACAGCACATTGTCTCAGGGGAGCTATGGGGCAGACTTAGAGCACATCTCTCTGCAGGAGAGTGTCAGAAATGCTATGAAACCATTCCTCTCCTTTTCCCCAGTCCCAATACATCCCCAGATTTTGGGCACTTTTGCTGAATGTAAAGCTGGAGAGCTTGGTGTACATTTGGACCTTGGCCCAGATGTGTTCCAGACATCCCTTCCAGCCTCATGCATTCTCTGTACTTTAGCCTTGCCCTAACCCCAGAACAATGTCCTGTGCCCATTGATTTTCCTCCAAGCAGCAATGATCTCTGTATGAAGAGTTCATAGCCATACAAATATCTTTTGTCTGCAGGAATGTGAAGGACAGCACCTGTCTGTCTCCTGTCCTAGGATGGCCTTTTAGGCATCAAGAACCAAAATCATAATTACAAATGGAGGTAGATTTCCAGTGCTTCCTGGTAAGTGTATTTTTACAAGATCAGCTTGGAGTTTGCTTTTTCCATAATTGAATGAAAAGCTGAATGATATATGCTTATGTGATGGCTGAGAATGTTTATGCACCATCTTTTATCTGCCACAGTTGTATATAGAGAAATGCACCAAGAGCACACTGCCCTCTGAGCTCTATGTTCAGGATTCAAACTTGACAGTAATTTGCATTCCTATAGTGCCTAAGAGTTCAACTAGTTTTAGAAACATGATTAAATGCAGGCTTGCAATCCCTTCTGAGCCTGAGACATTAGCTGAAACAAGCATGTGAGAGCATTCAGTGTGGCTGAAATCCTCTTGCACCATATGGTTGCAGAAAATTATTACTGGTTAGTGCAGGTCTGGATTTTACACCTTCTTTTACTCAAACACAATTTAGTGATATTGGTGGAACCCTCAATGTGACAAATACTTGATTGCACTTGCACTCTGCTAAATGGCCATGTTTTTGAACAACTTGTTTTGTTCACTTTTACTACTGGGGTTGGTGGGGGTAAGAAGACAAGAGAGAATTCTGCTCCATTTTTCATTGTCATTATTTTGGTAAAGGATGTAATGAACCCTTTCACAGATGGGAGGCAAGATACACATTCTCAGATTTTCAGGCTGGAAATAGAGAAATGGAAAACAAGGAAGAGCTATAGGTCTGATTCTCCTCCTTTTGAACACCATGCTTCCTACCACTTAATCACCAATGGATATTTAAGAAAAGGTGCATGAATACATAATTATTTGATTGTCCACACTGATCAAATACCAACTGATCTTCCCTGACAGGAAGGATTCATTAACTATAATCCAAGTGTCCTTTTTGCTACATGTTTTTGAATTTGTTTCCCTGCATCAAATGGGAATTTGCTCTTGCTCAGTTTGTGTAGTGTGCTTTCAGATAAATCCTCTAATAATTTGATTAACTAAATGCATAAACACATTGCAGGACCTGCAGGAATTTGCTTCAGAAAGTCATCATTTCCCCAGCTTAAGGCAGCACATAATATCCAACCAGGAGCTGCAGCACAGTGCCTTGAGAGAGAGACTCTGAGCCCTCACACCTCAGAGATAATCAGGGACAAGAAAGTGTCTTCAAGCTGATGTTTCCTTGCTTAGCCACCCCTCTCATGTCTGAAGATTCTGATTAACATTACAACCACAGGAGATTTTCCACTGCAGCAGCATGAACCACGCTGGGCAGCACCTCTGGGAACAAGGATATGTGGTTTTGACACCACTGAGGGATTGAGGAGAATTCTTATGTCAGCCCAGCCCATCTTTTCTGCAAAGGTATGAGTAAAAGTAGCACATACAGCTGCCATGAGCATGGCAGGAAAGGCTGCAGGGAATCAAATCAAAGCTCTTGTATCTCAGTGCATCTTACATGCTTCCTGTCAGGCAAGAGCCTTCCTGTCTCACAAACATTAAATTGACTGAATCCTGGCAAAACTCCTATGCAATATGGGGTTGTTATTCTTGTATTACAAGCAAGTACTATGTAAGGCTCACAGAACATCAAATCTAGAGTTATATTTGAAATTAGACACCCAATTGTTGTTTATTTAGGTTGAAATAAATGGAAATTGGCATTGAACTCAATTCTTTGGAGTCTAAATCCACTGCCTACCAGATCATCTTTTTTTAACATTTATTTTACCTCAAACACACACAACTCACATCCATAGCTTTCCCCAGGACTAAGTAACTGACACCAAAACAGAACACACTGGTGTACATTGTTACAGACACATCATTTCAGATATCCTGAAAACAAATTACTATCACAGGGAACTTTTCCCTTCACAAGGGAACAGTTTCATCTTCCATTTGTACATGAATCATGAAAGCAGCATAAGTGATGCAGGCCATATTTGGAGACCTGCACACCTTTATGCCACTTCTTTATCCTTGCTGTCTCTATGATGCAATTGCAAATTATTCTCTCTCTCTCTCTCCTTTCCCTATTTGTAATTAGAGGGCAGAACAGATGGTAGCAGCCTACTTTAAAGTGATGTCTTCATTAAAACACTTCTCAGTATGCTGCCTAAAAATCATGCACAACAGCAAAGAAATTACCCTTGTTATGGGCAAATCTCACAAGGATTTGAGGTTTATAGTAGAGAGACATCAACAACTCAGAAACTGTGGGACCAGCAGAAAATTGCAGAAATGACAAACTGGGCTAAATAGTGTCTGAGGAACATCACCTCCCTATGAAGACTTTGGACACACTGTTGCCAGCCATGTGCCTATAAAAATCAGGAATCAGAATCTCCTCTTTACAAGCTTCTTCCTTCCAAACTAGGTCATGGTTTAAGGCTTACTCCTCTGAGCAGAGGCAAAAAGGGATCCATATTCACTGTTTTGTGCTTTTAGCTAGTGACAGCTGGTAAGCTTTTTACACAGGTCAGTGACAACCCACAAATACTTCTCCCCTTCCATTTCATTATGTTTGCAATGATGTTTCTAAGAAAAGCCAATGATTGTCTGGGTTATTTAGAATGCAACATTCATTATCTTTATGAACAAATACAAGACTGAGGTCTTTTCGTGAAAAGGGAGAAGAATGAATTCTCCAGGGGTTCTCATCTCTGAAATGTACCTTTCCTCATCGGTCTGTGCATGGATTGTTTTTAGCTTTCTGTACTTGATACGGCCCCTCCTCTTTTACTCAGATCTGTGAAGGAGATAGAATTTCAAGGAGAATTGAGAAGTACGGTGGGATTTATATTTTGTGCCACAATCTGATATTAATTGGGGGATCAGTAGACACTGGTGTCCTAATTTCAGTTATCACTGAGTATTTTTCATTTCTCATTATACCTGAATTCTGCACTGGATGAATTTTCTGGCATATTTTTTAGAGTTCAGATTGACCACCTAAATCACCGAATGACAGTCAGTGCCATAAACAGAAGCTGTATATTCTCAGACCTGTTAAACATGTTAATTAATATAAAAAACCAAGCAAACAAAACCAAAAAACTCACAAAAACCAACAAATAATAAAATTGATAGTATTTATGTACAGAGATTTATTATTCCTTTTTTCTATACTTCCCACTGTGTTTTTTTAGCTAGAAAATTGTATTATCAGGCTACAATTACAAGGGTTAAAATATCACCACCTTGAGTATAAGCTCCAAGAATTTCAGTAAGATAAATCCTAAGGGCTTACTTAAACTTCAATTTTTCATTTAAAAACTCCAGGGTTATCTTTATCACCTTCCAGGTAAGCATTATTTTAATAAAGGAAAAAGGCAAAAGGGATATTCTGAAGAATTATTTTCAAGACTTTACAAAAAAGCTTGCCTCATTATTTCAATTTGCTGCTTTTCCTCAATTGATCAAACAGCCTTTTTTTCCCTTTTCTCTTGCTATTTTTTAAAAATTTATTTTTAAGCAGTCCTCTATTCCTTGCTATCACCTACTATTAGCTCATGAGTCAGGATTCACATTACTATCATGCAGTTTGCAAATGAGTTCAAACTGGGGTAGCAAGAGAAGAAAGTGAGCAGTTGCATTGTTGGCTCTCATTTCTTTGGGATGCTAAACTCCATAGCAGGTGCTAATCTTACTGTAAAAAACTGAAGGAATGTTTTGTCCCAGCACAATAGAACACACCTGTAGATGCATTAGTGATATTGGTGGATATCAATATCTGTGCTGTGATAAGGAGGTGGCCTAATCACCCAAAGAGAATGTGAGAATTGGCTGTCAAAAAAAGCAGCAACCAGAAATGCTCAGTAAATATTTAAGTCCTTTCTTGAATGAGAGTCAAAGAACTCTACAGGTGGAACTCTACAATGAGTAACCATGGAGAATGTAAAAATGAGCATTTTAAAAGTCTCTGTCATAACATTATATGGAAGTGTTCCTTGGGTTTTGTTTTTTCAGTATTCAGTGAGAAAGCAGGAACTTCTTTATTGTCCTTTTTTTTAACTTCACAGTAGAGACAATTCATAAGTAGACCAATTATATCATTATAGTGTGATTTTAGTAAATCAATACAAATTCCTCCATTTATCATTGTGGATATAATCCATTTTAAGACGCTATCTAGGTGGACTGCAATGCAAAAGAATGGGTAGGGATAAGAAAATACCAAACCTCCCTACTCCTCAAAAAGGCTTAAACAAGGAAGGTCTTTTATTGACCAGGTTGTTTTTTTCTTCCCCCACTGCTTTGCTTTCTTGCATAATGCAGTATGAGAAACCTGAATTGCACACATAAACTGAAAGACGTTTCTACCTATTCAACTCTGTGAAAGAAATCACGTCCACATTTCCAACTAGGAAATCATAAGAATTTCATCTACCCAAACACTAACTGGCAATAAGCTGTGATAGTGAGAATTATTGCTTTGAATTCTCAAGCCATTCAGGATAAATATGAAATAATGATTAAAGAGAATTAGATTTTCAGATTAGATTGGTAATATTGTTCAAATAAAGAATTTCACTACATCTGTTTATTATGGCAAGATCCTTTTACACAGAAGCCTAGGAGAGTACTCCTTTGTATTGGAAACTGAAGTTTAATCAGTGTGTGACAAGAATCTAGTCATCTCCTGTATTTAATAGGACAGGTTTCCACCTAAGTGACAGAAGAGGGATGGAGAGGCTTGCAGGAGGCAGGTGCCAGGAAGGGCAGATGGATAAATTGTTCTCTCAGCCTGGGGGTTTTCTGCATACATACTAGAAACAGAAATCACTCAAGAAGAACTGGCAAAGCAAGACACCCTTATGTAGCCAAGAGAAATACAGCTCACTCTCCCATTTATTACAAAATAGTATAGCTTCAAGACACGAAATTTATGGTGTGACCAAGGAGGCAGCAGAAGAGTTAATTGCCATCCTCTCTGGGCCTTGTGATAGGCCCATCAGATAGAGAATTTCACTTGGTGACCAGTTCAGGTGGGAGCCTAAGAGGAAGTTCTTTGTAAAGCTGGAAGGTGAACTCCACTGTCCTGAGTTTCAGCATTTCAGCGTAGAAGCATTTATATTCAATGAAATAGATTTGTAGCTTAGGCTAAGTTTTGAAGAAGAAACAAGCTTCTAATGTTGTCCCACGGCTCCAGTCACGAGACCACTGAGCTTTACTTTAATGCTTTATGATGTCTTTATCTCATTGTGCTTGTTTTATCTCTAATTGCATTTGTGAACTGCTTTCTGCATCCCAAAGTGATTAAAAGACTGGAGATACCAATAAAATATAAGAGAACAAACCAGGAGAAATAATTACTGAAATATAGGATACAAAACCGTAAAAAAATCAATGTAGAGAAACTGTTGAAATAGAAGATGCAATGATGCATTCCTTGTACTTTTTTAGGCTGAATCATCAGAGACTGTGTAAATTGGGGAAACTGCAAAAAATTTTTGGCTTGATTCATCATATTAGAAATAATATCACAGAATTTATTAATTCATTGCTGCAATACAGGCACAGGTTTAAGTACAATAAAGCTGAGAATAGTGACTCATACATTTGGCCTGCTAAACTACATAAAATGACAGGAATATCACTGCACTAAACATGCTGGAAGCTGCTGAGAACTAGGAGATGAAAAATATAGAACAAAGAGGGCTGGGAGAAAATGCCACTAAGGAAGGCAAGAAAGGATGCATTTAGTCCTGTATTTAATGAAGACTGACATGACATTTGAGGTACTAAAAAATGACAGCATGAAGTGCTGCACATATTCATTTTATTTTCAGCCTGCAACATTATCCCCATGACTTTTGCCATATTATGTTTGCAAAGTAAGGTCAAGCACATCTGAGCTCATGGAGGAGAGACAAGCTGGGAACATCAGGTTATGCTGACAGTGGGAGCAGGCTGTAGTGCTCTGCCCTCCAGGACTACATTGAGCCACTCTTACAGCAATGGTGCTATTGGAGGGGCTGGACTTCTAGGTACAGACAAAAGAGGAAGCCTGGATCTTAAATCCTCTAAGGCTTTCTCAGCAGGACATATCCATACTGTGGTAAATTTTCCCTCTTGCTTGGATCCATATAATTGACTGAAACAAATGTAAGCTACCCAATAAATATTTTCTCCCTCTGCCTCAAAGTTTGGACTCCCACTCCATCTTCAGTTGCTCCAAAATGCACATTCCACCTCTTTGACATTTCTTTGAGTATCAGCACTGCAGGTGAAATTGTGAAATATTGATTCATAGCAAAGCTACAAAAACCTATGCCATCCCTAAATATAAACAAACCAGTTTTGGGAAGGGGCATGGAGGGGCAGAGAGGAGCAGTAGGAGGGAAGTGACTGCCAGGAGCAGGCTGTAGGATTCCCCAGTCCTCACAATCCACTGCTTTAGCCCACACACTATATATGGACCAGCACCAAGAGTCAAGGAAAAGAGTCATGCAAATATCTGACAGGAGAAATTGTGATGCTGCTGAACCATATCTCCAGATATATCATGTGAAATGTTAATTTTATTTCAAAAAAGGAAACATGAGTAAAATATTTTTCATTCAAAATGTGAGACTAGATTCTTCCCATGTGTCTTTTTTAGATGATGAATTTTACTTTAATATATCATAATTTAAATCTAAGTGGAAATACTGTAGTATTATATAGACATCCCTTAAACCAATTATCATGACACTTTATATGCATAAAGCAAAAAAACAAGTGTTTGCTTTAACAGCTAACAAGGGTGACTCATTACAAGAGTAAATTAAGAGTTAATTTTCTATAGACTTCCTCCTGAAAGGTACTTAGCACCTTTAATTCTTACAAACATCAAAGAGAAAACTAACATTTTCCCCATGGATTAACTGTCTTGCAGCATTGCTCTAAAACCAGCAAAAATGCTTTCTGATAAGCCTGAACCATAGTGGAATATACCCTCTTTTAGTGTGATCACTATTTCATCTTGTCTCTGCTTACTACAAATCTCTACAATTTGAGACTTTCAGAGGGAATTTGCATTGACATCACCAGGACAATTACAAACCTTCAGGACAGAGCAGCAGTGTAATGACATAAATGGTAGATCCTTTATCAGAGAAAGCAGATGCCTTACAGCTAGGCTTCTTAGAAGAAAGATTATAGGTCTTAAAATGGAAGTGGAAGATATTTTCAGGTCGAGAGGCCACTACCAACTCCTCAAAAAAGAATTTTAGAAAGAAAAAGATTAACAGGAACTCCATAGTCTCTGCCTCCCCTGAGGAGCTTACAGTGGTCAAATGCCACAGATGTCTCTAAACTTTGAGATTGAGGGAAGATTTGAGATTTAACTGCAGATTTTAAGTCCTCTGCAAAGTGCATGTACAAAATGGCTTTCAGTCCTGAAGCATTCCATAGTCACTTTTGCTCAAGCACTGAGAATTGCAGGAGGCAAAACGCAAAGGAGAATCAAACCCAATGTCTGCCATTAAATAGAAGACCCTGTTCCTCAAGATATTCAAAACTTGCATGGACAAAGCCCTGACTTGGCCTAATTAGTTGGGTCCATTTGAGCTGAAGCACAGTGAACAACATAACCTCCACTGGCACATCCCTACCTAAATTACTCCATTGTAATTTAATTACCATTAAATTACCATTACCATGGTAATTTAATTAAGCATCTGCATTTTAGCATGTATGTTATTAATGTAGAGTCAAAGCGTCTGCATTTCCAGCAATCTGCTTTTTCAAAAGACTTATATCAGGAGTATAATGGATAAAATAAAGTCTTTTAATTTTTTCCCATTAGATGCATACCACATGTTCTGATTTCCTCACAAAAACAGGTTTCCCAGGTTTTGCCTCAGAGCAAAAGCAACAGTTAGAGACAAAGCATTTCTGGTGAGAGCCAGAAGTTGTGGAAAAGTAGGATTAATTTCAGTTATTTTTCTGTGGGTTAAACTCATGACTGGTAAGTACCCTCAAACCCAACTGAAGGAAGGAAAGCAGAGTGTCAGTGCATCAGAGACACCCAAGTGGTTGATTTTGACTGTTTGTCTCTCTGATTAAAAAAAAAAAAAAAGGAGTTTTGTTTAATTAGAAACAATACCAGTGATAAAAATGATGCAGCTGTTGCCACACATATACAAAATCCTCTGCTAAGGCCATATTTAAGCACTTAGTGTAGGAAGGAGGAAAAGAAAACTTCTGTATAAACTGCATTAATAGTTTTTTCTGTTTCATTCATGAAGTGACAGCGTCTTCAGTGCTAAGCTATCTGCAAAAGCTTTGCACCAGCCTCAGCTATCATCCATCCTTATGAATCTGCCTGTATTAAACTGAAAAACTTACTCAATTTTCACTGATATATCAGAAATACTTCTCAATAAAATAAAAGGTCAAATTAGCACTTTTTCCATGTCAATGACATTATATTAAAGGTGCTGTAGATATGCCCAGATAGAGTCATAGTCAAAGAGAAACAGGTACCTGAGAATATTGCAAATCATCAACAAATTAATTGTAGTCTTTTAAGCTCAGCTGTGTCTAGATTTTTCCAGAAATTACTGTCTTAAATAAAGACACTAAATCTTGCTTTGCAGGAAATCTTGCAGCTTTGTCAGACACTGATACTTATTTTGGGCTGAATTTGAAACCAGCATTTTTCAATTCCTTTAAATAACAGCTGACTGATTACAAGCCTAGAACTTTACCTCTGTTATTTATAGAGACTACACTCTCTCAAAGAGCAAAACAAAATTGCAAAGGTTAGTAACATAAATATCAGGGAAACTTCCTCGTGGAAGATCTATACATTTCCAGTCTGAATTGTTTTGCGGCAAACACCTAATGCATAAAGTTTGTGCTAATGTGTTGGTTGGCAAAGGACCAACAACGTTGAATTTGGAACAGCTAAAACCATAATCTAAAGATTGCAGTGATGGCTGGTCTTATCTCTCTCTGGAAGGCTGTAAATTCTGCTTGGTGAAATTTTCAGAGGTAGGCACTAGCACCAGGGAGTACAGCAATCTTGCAGACATCAACTGATATCACTTGAAAAGAGAAAAATATAGGTTAAGCTGGAGAGATCCTTTCAGCTGGGTAACTTGGTAGGACAGATAGTACCTTTCACTTATGCCTGCTATTCTGACCAGAATAATATTGCTCTCTTTGTTATATAGTATACAATACTAGCTTGTGAATAGATCAAATGAGAAAGAGGAGTAAAATGGAGACAAATACGCAGGTAGGCTTCAAAGGATATCGCTAAGTGTTTTGGATCTCCTTTTATTGGCTAATTTTTTGGCATTATTCTTGGTTAGATAAAAATTACCTGCTAGATTAGTGAGGTGGTTGTTTTAGAAAAACAAAAACAAACAGCAACAAAAACCACCCCAAACCAAACAAAATAAACCTTGGTATCATTCCTGAGCCTGACAGACGAGAAAGAAAGGAGTCTGAACAAGTACAAAACATTCTCAAAACCTTTAGGACAAAACCTGCTGATGAAATGGCTACTAATGACCTGAGCTGGAATAGAGTATATATAGTTCACCCCAGACTTTAGGACAGGCAAAGAGCCTCTAAAAGCAAAAGGCTGCAGGTTCTGACACACATTATGGTCTGTACTTCAAATAACTGGTGCCTTAAGATTTAAATTTTTTTATGAAATCATCTCCAATGTCTTATTTAAGTCCTTATTTCATATATAGATTGGAGGAGCTCTGTAAAATCACCCATTAGGAGAAGCTCAGAGTCAGATCAAAGAAAACCTTCCCATTAGAAGCACAATTCAGTGTAGATACCTACAGAAAATCCTTTCTGATGGCAGATCACGTAAGGCCCTTTCCATCAGAAGCTAGTGGTCTCATTGCACATGTGATTTATGGCAGACTGTAATCATGAATTGCTGAGTTTCTTTGTGCAGAACGTTTGTGAGAGTTTGAATGCTGTTAAGAAACTAAAGACAAGATGAGCTATGAAATAGTTCTTTGGAAGTGGTGCCTGCGCTGAATTTCCTGGATAGAAATATGAGCTACACACTTAAATAAACACAGTGATCCTCAGAAAGATCAGATTGTTAACACCTACATTAATCAATAGAAAAGTTCACATGGAGGCCAATCTCCCACACTTTCAGGAATTGTCACTCTTACACACAACTGCTTTGCACAGGCTTGGAGAAGTACTGGGGTAGACCATGATGCATTGATAGGTGTGCAGGTGCTTTGGACAAATACCTAAAGCTTGGGTGAATTTTCAAAGCAGAAAATAAATGAGTCTCAGATATCCCTTCTTCAAACCCATGCTGCAAACTTCAAATTCTGATCTTGATAATTTCTTCCCCTGCAAAATATCCTCCTGGCCTGTTTCATCACGCTCTGAAATTTGCACTACAGAGTGCTGGAGAGACTGTGCTCTTCACCAGGGTGCCCAAGCCCATGTGCACCATGGTCTCAGCATCCCTGGGGGCTGCAGCTCTTGCACTCCTTGGACTGGAACACATTTTCTTTGTGGGATTTATTTGCTAAAGATCTGAGGAATTACAAAACATATGTAAACCAATATCGTAAAGAGTTCTAAAAGCACATCCCTGGTTTTGCTTCAAAGCACAGGCACATCAATACATTTTCCGTAGCAGAATGCAACTACTTCTTTTAACATGGGCCAACAGATTTCTTCAACTTCTCTGCATCAGTTGAATGCACACAATTTAATACTGAAAATTATACTGCTTTCAGCATTCTCTCCTGCAATACCTCCTTTTCTTGATCCTCAAAAGAAAGCAGCTGTAGGTGTGTACCAACTATAATTTTTGATCTATCACTTAAAGCAAACAAACTCTTTCATACCTGTAGCTCTTCTCCTACCCTTTAGCCCATTTAACCATGCCTTCACTCAAGATTGTACATGGGCTGTGACAAATGGAAAAAGTGCATGTATTGGTAAATGTACATCTGGTTTTGTATCCAAAATGGTCCAACACCATCCTTCAGATGTAATCTCCTGGATTTAACCTTAGGGCTGTCGCTGCTTTTACAATTAGGCCTATGTTTGTTTTTTTTTTCATCTCTAAAGACCTATGCTATTACAACAACAGTGTAAGTTTTACTAGTTAACTATTTCCGTGTGTATGAGTGAAAGGCATTTGGAAATGCAATAAATTCTTAAGTCATATGGAAAAACATATATTATATATACATATATATTATATATATTAACCCTCATTCAAACACCAGAGGTTACAAACAGATATTAAGCATGCACACATTCAGCAGGAGATGACCCGAGATCATACTATGATATAATAGATCAAACTACTAAGGCACAGCAAAGTAATAATGATCACAAAGAACAAGTGGTAATAGTTTAAAAAAAGAGAAATTTAAAAAAAAAAAAAAAAAGAGAGAAAATCAAAAGCTATGCTCAGTCTGAATTCCAGAAAACATTTTAGCAATGCTGATCTTTGTTTTCCAACTAAACGGGTTTCCAATGATTTCAGGATTCC
>VXBC01005816.1:1381726-1441764 GCA_013399945.1 Ploceus nigricollis
TTTTTTTCACCTCTAAAGACCTATGCTATTATAACAAGAGTGTAAGTTTTACTAGTTAACTATTTCCGTGTGTATGAGTGAAAGGCATTTGGAAATGCAATAAATTCTTAAGTCATATGGAAAAACATATATTATATATACATATATATTATATATATTAACCCTCATTCAAACACCAGAGGTTACAAACAGATATTAAGCATGCACACATTCAGCAGGAGATGACCCGAGATCATACTATGATATAATAGATCAAACTACTAAGGCACAGCAAAGTAATAATGATCACAAAGAACAAGCGGTAATAGTTTAAAAAAAGAGAAATTAAAAAAAAAAAAAAGAGAGAAAATCAAAAGCTATGCTCAGTCTGAATTCCAGAAAACATTCTAGCAATGCTGATCTTTGTTTTCCAACTAAACGGGTTTCCAATGATTTCAGGATTCCTACACAAAATGGAACTGTTTTACAAATTTTACAAAAGAGAATCTCCCCTTGACATAGAGAGTTTTGTTACCACTGTTAAGGGTTGAAGGCACAAGCAGAAATCACTGTCTTGGCTTTTATCTTCTGTCATTTCCACAAAGCATGTCTAGCACATGGTCGATAATTTATCTTTGCTAAAATCAGATCTAGAGAAGGCAAAGGACTCCTGAGGTGTTCAAGTTTCGTCCCTTCCTCAATAATTTCCTTTGATATTGAGAGAGTAAAGACTGTAGGACAGTTGACAAGGTTGTCCCTGACACATTGCTTTCCTAGCAAAGCTATCACACCCTTGTAGCTCTTGCACTGAAATGCACAAGCTACTTTCTCAAGGATGAATGGAGCTTACCAATCACCTGTCCTAAATTTATAGCAAAAATAAAGAATGCCATAAACAACCTGGAGTCAGAGCAGAAACTACACAATTTTTTTTTTATAGGCATGTATTTCTAGTTAGATATAATGGAAATAATAACACAATTACGCTAAGAAAGTTGTTATTCATGATGGATCAGAAACTTCTCAGAATAGGGAAGTTCTTGAAACTCTTTAGGGAAGCATAAACATTTATGGAAAGGAAGACAAAACTTGAGCCTTCTTGAATGAGCAACAAGCAGAAGAGAGTTTGCTTGCTTAGAATAGGTGCTAAGCAAATATGGTGAATATTGCAGTCATTGATGGTAAAATCACAAAGTAGGTAAAAGTTGTGGTGCTAATGTTAAAAATGCTCTACAGCTCCCTCAAAGACCAGCTTACCTCACTTATTGGATGCTGATTTCAGGTGGAGGGTGAGAAATGGGTAAGGATGTCGATGCCAAAGGAGTCTTAAATCCCTAACAGATTCTGCAATGCTATGAGCAAATATTATCCCACTGAACTATAGTCATTTCCAGCATGTCAACATTTGATTCCTACAGGGTGCCAGCTTAATTTTCAGAAAGTACAGTTTCTTAAATAAGATACATTTATTTGTGTTACCTTCATTGATCTTTCATTAGGTCATAGTAGTGACACAGATCATTCAATAACACAAAAAATCTAATTCTATACGATTTTGCTATCACACATATTCACTCACATATTTTTTGGGTTACAAAAATCATCTCCTCTCCTGAAACTATCTGTCTTCCATCAGCACAGGCTGACTGCCTTGCCAACTTTAATCTCTGGTCTTTCTACACTGTTGCAAGTCATTAATCAGGTACTTCCATCATTGTAACCAATGGCGACCCTATCTATAATCATCTTCTACTGCTCTTTGAGAGCTTGCTATCCACCAGTGTCAGTGCTTCCTAGACAGGTTATAAAAATGTGCCATCCTAAATTCCACACATGCATTAATCATTTGACAAGCTTTTGCTGTTATAGTTTCCTGAATTCTAGTTGCAGCTATGCATTTTTTACCTCAGAATAGTATTAATTGTAATTATAGCAAGACACTGCTCCAAAAAAAATCTGAGATAAAGCAAATTAAAAGATAAATAAGATTGTAATTCTATAACACTTTTTTCTCAGCAGTCCAAACACAATGAATATTCCCCTTGCTGTTCTTGCTGTGCAAGAGAAAAGGAGGGCAAACAAACATTTAATCTTGGTAAGTCAAGCTGGTAATAGATTCATAGATTTGAGGCTAGAAGGGATCATTAGTTCATCAAGTTTTCCTTCCCATCTAACATGCCAGACAACATTACCTTTTACTGTGTTACCTTCAGTGATGTGAAAAAGAAAAAGAAGGACCCTGATGTTTAACTAAAACTCATTTTTTACCAACAGACATCCAGTCTTGAATCAAAGTTGCTAGCTTTGTTAAGAAACAAAAAAAAAAACAACACAGATAGTGAAAAATTAAATTTCAGCATGTGCCACACAGTACTGCAGCCTCCTGCATGACTGCCAGGCTGTTTCCCTGCCCAGTTTCTAGAGGTACACATGCAGCAACTCCTCCCCTTGATCGTCTCCTGCTCTGCAGCTACCCAGCCTGCCTTTCCTCCCCCCATCCCTCACAATTTCTGTCCTACTGTGCCTCCACCCAAGTAATTTTCTGCCCAAGAAATTTGTGGATAGAGGCAGGAGCATTGCCTTGGCTGGTAAAGAAGTCACAAAGAGCATTCCTGTTTGCTGCCTGATCACTTGCTTGCTACTGCCAAGGTGGTTTTGATTGCACCTGACATGTTCTTTTCCAAAACTTTCTACTTTCAGAACAACGTGAAAGTCAATTATTCCAAAACAATAAGGGCTTATAGGACAGATCATCAAAAACCTTGCTAACAAACCTTGTCTGCAGACTCAAAATCTAAAAAACCTGCAATTTCCTCCCGTAGTTTACTCCAATAGCCAAACTCTGATATTGTGGCTTATTTATTTATTCATATCTATTTGAATTAGAATGGAATTAACTCCCTGCTGTTCTTATTATTTGGAGGCTTTTCTCTCCTAGAATAAATATCAACACTATTAGCTTCAACACTATTAGCATTTTTTTTTGTAGCTTTTAAAAAATTGCTTTGGGAAAAGGAGCCCCTTCACTACTCATAATCTTAGTATCTTCCTGCTCGTTTTTTTTTTCTCTGAGGACATGAAAGCTGAGGGGATATGAAAAAAAAAAAAAAAAAAGATCCCTGGTATTACCATTTGAAACCAACTTCAAAGTTCCAGAAGAAAATATAGGGGATTATACTTATATATATATACACACATACAAACATATATATATACACACACACATACATACATATATATATATATATGTACACACTTCAAAAACTACTTTTTCTACAAAAAAAAAAAATCAAAAATCTTTTGGCTTTAGCTCTGAAATCCTGTGACATTCCTACTGCCATTTCAGAGGGGTTGGTGGTGCATCTACCTTTCACTCACTCCTCCTATCACTCTGTCTGCTCTGGCTGCCCTCAATACATGACTCCCCAGCTATTTATCCTGGCCAGGAGGAACATTCACAGCTCTGCTGCTTCTCACCCATCTCTGTCTGTTAACCATCACCCTTAGAGCAGGCTGGGACCCCACTTGCCATCCTCTCCCATTACATATATTTTGTTTCCATCTCCCCTTTCATACGGAGCATCCACACTTAAGGACTTTGCCAGCGTTCAACCTGTTTTTAGAGTGGGAACATGTGTCTTGGAAAGCTGCTTTCACTGATTCATTGGGTGAATTTGAGGGAGTACCTAAATCCACTGATCTCACAATTTATGGGAAGAGTTATGTATCCAGTTGCCATCCAAGCACACAGCTAAAGGAAAGCTTTACAGTCTTGCTGGGAAGGTCACCTCCCTCCATGTGTTTTCCACAGCTGGAGCCACAGGTGAAGGTAATAGCACACCAGTGTGGGCAGAGAGCTCCTTCCTGGGAAGATCAGGCGGGGAGGACAAAGAGGACCCTGGCCTTCAGCACCCACAGGGCAGGTTGCCCCAGCTCTGCATTTTGCTTTGCCCATTTAAATCACAGAGTAACAGCCATTGTCACTGGAGACCTGCTCTGGACAGGCCCATCCATGTTAAATAAATAAAGAAGTCTGAATTCAACAAAATTTAATTCTGTTGTCTTCCAAAGTGAATTATGTTAAAGCAATTTAAAATGGCTTTAATTCTTTTTGATAGTATTATTTCACAATCTTAATTCAGGTTAGTAATACACTTTGAAATGAACAGGCTTACTTGTTCTCAAAGACCTATCCTCAGTATTGATTCACAGACAAGCCCTTATTACTTTACAGATAATACTAGTCCAGTGAAACATTAATAATGACACAAGTGATACCAGTGGCTGAATCCAATTTTTTCAGGAAATGTTATTTTCTCTGCAGAGCTCAGATTTAGTCAGAATCAGTTTTTCTGATTAAATTAGCACAGGAGAAGATACCATATAAGAGTATTTCTAAATAATTATTCATCTTAAATAGGATGCCACATTCATAAAACATATAAGAACAACGAATTTTGACAAATAAGGGAAAAATATGATACAATTATTACAAAAATATAATGTGAAAATATTGAAATAATATTGATTATTAAAACATATTTCAAAACTATGCGAAGGATATATATTAACCACCACTGTTGCTGACTATCTTCCTACTGCTATGAAGGCACTCAGCATAAAAATAATGTCTAGTCTGCAGCATTCAGGTTTAAATCCAGTTGTTGCCTTGGTCCTTGCTTTCCAGACT
This sequence comes from Ploceus nigricollis, assembly GCA_013399945.1. Lineage (NCBI taxonomy): Eukaryota > Metazoa > Chordata > Aves > Passeriformes > Ploceidae > Ploceus > Ploceus nigricollis. Next base: position 1,386,396 of record VXBC01005816.1, read on the forward strand.
GAATGCCTATGGGGTTTGAACCCAGAAAGCAATCAGCTGGCACTAATAAGTTGGCAAGAGCTAAAGGGCTTTCATTAACTAAATAGCTGGACCAACATTTAACACCAGACAATAGTGTTGTGCCACGTGTTTATTAATTTATGTTTCAGTAATTTATTAAAGACTTTTTCCATTTAATTGTGAGACAGATGCTCAACTCAGACTCAGGAGAAATCAGGCTGGTACTTGTAACCATCCAGGAAAGAGAAGAAGTTGAGGAAACCTGAGCTCAGGAGGTTCTGGAAAGGCTGCTGTGGGCTTGCTAAGGCTCTGTGCTAAACAAGAGCTGGTCTTTGAGAGAATAATGAATAGGGATCATTCTCACAAGAAAAAGCAGCTACCCACTACCTGAACACAAGATTTAAACAGTGTAAAACACTTAATTTAACTTTTATGTGATCTGTTTTTTTCACACTGACAACCAAACTGGGTTTTTGAGATTACAAAGCTTTGCAGAAAGATCAGAGGATTAAAAAAACAAAACATAACCAAATCTTGCCTTCTCCTGAAAATCTCAACTATTCATTTCACAATTTATTTTCATGTCAAATTGCCAAGAATGAAAATAACATCTCAGGAAGTTGTGGAAAAACCTAGCTTGTTAAAAGTTGGCTGCTAATATGTGACATTTCAAAAATGAACTAATTTAAAAATACCTCCTACATAGAATTATTTTTCCATTTATATCATAACATATACTACTGACATACAATTTTGAGACATGATACAGCAATAGATGTTTAATGACTGCAGTAGTTGAAGCCCTCTATTATTGTCTGTAAAACTCTTAGAGGAAGCTGCTCTGTAGAACAGAATGAAATATCTTTTTCTAATTTAGAGATCAAAATAAGTCATTTATGCAGAAACAAAATAATTTTTTTTTTTAAATCATGATAATGGAGATTTTTGAAAATACATATTATGAAGATCTCATTTTTAACAGAAAATAATTTGAGAAAATGTATCTAACCAATGTACCCTGCAACGTCCTTTTCTGTCAGAACAAAAGTCCTGAATGAAAACTTTTAAACTAATTTTAGGCAGGTTTGTGGAACTAATCATACATCAGCCTGGTTTTAGAAAAATAAAAAAAATTATTTCTCTGTAGACTCCATTTATATCGTTATAGGATTTAATACTATGAAATATCCTAAAAAGAGTATACACCACATCATATCAGTTGACTTTCTGGTCCTCAAGGTAAAATTTAATTGTTATAGAAACATACTTCCTATTAACTCTATTACTGTTTGTGTTTATGCCAAAGTGAAGTTTCCTGTGTAGAATTTATTAAAGTCATTGATATCAGAATGTTCATCTTAGAGGAATTGAAAGATATTAGATTTAGAGTAGACTTTATGGTAATTTATTAAGTGATTGAATAACTTGCATGTCTACTTATTTTGAATAACTGCATAAAATTTCACTCTAATTAATGGAATAAATTAGTCCTATGTCATCTAAACAACCTTTATTTTTCTATTAACATTTTGTCTCATAATAATATATGCCTAATCATATTGCTGAGAAGTAGAACTGAAAGTGTTTTAAAGGAGAGGAACAACAGACAAGTCTGAATGACGATAAAAGGAAGCCTTGTGCACAGATGTAGTGCAGCACCTTTTTTCAATAAAACACAATGTACTCCAAAACTGCCACTTCCCAGGTGCTATGTGGATCTTGGAAAAGAAAAGAAGGAGATTTCTTTTAGATAGAAGCAACCTCAGCTATAAAGATCTTCAAATCATGTCTCAGAATATTTGCTCATCAATTTTAGAGTATCAGCGTGAAGGTTAGATCACCAGGAAAGCTGAAAATACTTATTTTTCAGACAAATAAATCCTTTCCCTGTGAAAGGTGGGAGATGCCATAACATGGCAGGATCCAAGGCTGGATTATGAATTACAGCTACAAAAGATGGCGTAAAGTATGGAAATCTGAAAACAAAATAGCAAGGTTTGGCCATGTTGAGAATAAAAGGCAATCTTGGACCGAATCAGGGACCATGTGAAGTTGAATATCACAAAACAAGATAATCAAAGGACCATTTTATTCCATTTGGGGTGAGGTTTTCTTGAGATTAAAAAATATATCTTTGTGAGTTCAGATTTGCAATGGCTCCCAAAAAGGATTGCCTGTTCTGCTATTATTCTGACATTCAGAAAAAATTCCAAGTTGAGATTAGAATTATTTTTTTCCATCAATTTTTAAAATCATGCAGATCTTCTATGATTTAACTGCAGAAATACCAGGGCATTGTAATGTAAGAACAAAAATTACTTCTCTTGAAAGTTATCTCCACTAACCTCCTATTGATGACCATGTCATGTCATTCAATCCTGAGCAAACAGCTTAATGCCATTCCACACATTCCACTTCATCATTTTTTTCTTATGAAAAATGCACTAATTTTACAACAAAAAAAAACCTGCTCCAAATCCACCAGTGGTCAGGCTCATGTTTAATGTGTTAAACATGTTACCAGTATTGCTACTGCTGGTGTCCAAAAAAACCTGCACATTCCTGAAACAGAAAGACACACAAGCCCATTTTTAGTGAGAATGAGAAGGGACCATTTTATATGAAACACCAGTTTTTTGTCTGAACACCTATTTCATTTGCAAATCAGAATAATTATCTTCTTCCTTTGCCCCATTTAAGGGCTTTGAACAGTCTCAGTATCTTGCTTGTCAACTTAACTGAGATCAAAACTAAAAGGTGTAGAAATGTGCATTAAAATGCTCTGCATCAAGACAATTGCTTTTCTCTTCTCATTAAACTAGTTCTGCAGTGAGCAGCACTGTCCTTGGCTCTGTAAAGACTTTTTAAATAAACATAATAAAATTCCGATCTTTCATGTAGGATTTCTCTATGCCCTGGATTTGTCAGGTTTTCCTGATCAACTTCTTTTGCAATTTCTGCTTTTTGCAATTGTTTAGTACTTTCTTTTTAATGTTTAAAATTAATTACTTTTAACATCTGAGCTTAATTTTTCCTGGTTTTTAATGACAAAAATAGAAAACTAATTTCATTTCATTCTCAAGTTATTTACATATTTATAATAATTTCCATTTCAAACTCAAAGAATGAATCAAACACAGAACACCTATTTTTTATTTCTAAGCAAGCTGTATTTTAAAATCATAATAATTGTCTACCACACACTCTTCAATCCATAAATATGATGCAGCATTTCCCTTCTGAATTTCAATTAAACATTGTGATTGAAAATAAAGAAAAAAGAACCCATTTTCAAGAGGACACTAATTACTGGAAAATTAGAATATGAATATATCAGCCTACGAACTGGTATTTTGGCATCATAGCAAGAACAGCAGCTAAGAATCAGAATGAATTACTGGCTTCAGATTAACCTGAAATGCAGAAGCCTGCCATTTCCCCAAGATGATCAGGCTTGTTGTATTATTTATTCCAGTGAAACCACAATGTCTGCTTTTGATTGTGAGCCAAAAAAGATCATAGAAATTGTCAAGCAGAAAACTTGCATAAAGTGCCCCTAGCAACAACTTCCCACTTGCACTTGATTTACATAGGCAGTAGAATTGGACCCAAAAACGCTGACTTTACATCAGGCAGACCCAATGTAAAAAAGAAATGTTGTCTTAAAACATCCAAACATACTGGGTTACACTGATAGTTTACTTGAGTTTCCAATTTGCTGCTGTATAAGTTAAGATTTCACTGCCTAAATAGACACAGAAGAGAAAATTCCCTTCCCCGGGATTTCTCTTTCATGAGTGCTGCACAAAAGAAATCTCAGCTGCTCATACAGTAGGTGAACACTGGACTTACTCAAAGTGCCAAAAATCTTCCTTTTTGCCAAGATAGAAGTATTAGACATTCTGTCTTCAGTCACTACTAGTGCTACTTCAGTAGCTGGGTTTCTGAAGATCTTCCCCGTTCTTCTACCAACAAATGTTTAAGGAAAAACCAACCTATTTTTAGACAGAATGTAAGGAGCTGTATTAGAAATTAGCAAGATCTCCTGAGCTAATTTAAAATTGTTATTTTGCAGCTTCAAAGCCATGCCTGTTGCTGGTACTTTAACTCCTGCTTCTTTGACTCATGTTGCTCTCCAAAATGACTGACACTCTTTACAAAAGGAGGTGTAACCTAAGTGTAGCTGGTACAGGAAAATACAGAAACCTCACCATCTGACAGAAGCCAGGAGATCAGAAGTTTCTGGGTTGCTAACAATAGAGTTGCTATTGATTAGTATTTACAGTAAAGAACTGCAGAGGTTCTTTTGTGATTGATAATCACCTTCTGTCCCAGGAGAAGTAGATCATCCATAGTGGGATGAAGCTGCATTCAGCACAGGCCTCCAGACGGGGATTCTCAGAAAGCCAAAATTGATTTTGCCCCCCTGACCCCAAAGGGCAGCTGACTTGGGACTGTGCCCAAACAAAACAGCTTGAGATCCGGCTCTGTGAACTCCACATTTCTGAGACTTTGGCTTCTCTCTAAACACGCATCCAGTGTCTTCAGCATTAGGTCATAACCAGTCCCCCTGAGAGTTCAGATTTATCATTAAGAAGCACAGATTTTATTAGATAGTATACAGATATTCCACATGATCTTAGTTAGAAGGCCATGCAATTAATGATGAGTTAGTTAATTAATGGTGGATGTCGCAGCAGGTGGCAGTTCTACTCCAGCTGGTTCAGCCACCTGCTATTAGCTCCATGTTAGCCTGGCTGCCCTGTATCTAGCACTTGAAAAGTGTTATCTCAAGCTGCAATTAAAGATATGTCCTTCATCTGCAGTCCCTTTCTGGGAGAGAGGGGCATGACTCACCACTCCAAATTCCAAAATGTTCCTTTTTACAGAAACACATAAATTTTGCATTAGCACTTCAGTAAGGGAAAAAATATTAGCCTGTTGCATTTATATCAATAAATGTGTCATTTTGACATTGGAGTTTCCTTTTATAAAAGTACATATACATATTAATGGTGATACTATGTATATCTGGAACAAAGAAAATTGAAAAAAAGTAATTTTCTGCCCAGCAGCTGAAGCCATTAAGTAAAAAAAAAAGTGTAGGTGGCCTATGTCATCAGCAATAGTCTCTCTTATTTGCTTGATGGATGAGTTTATCTATCAAAAATTAAGGGTAAAGATCACAGGTTCATTCATACATAGATGCACCTCTTATAGGAAGCAATCTCTAAATTTACCATGAAAATTATTGGCCTGAAAATTCTTCACTAGACCCATGGCATTCCCTTCCATCATGGACTGTAGATCACAATCAACGGGAAATTTCTATAAGGGAGAAAGGCTTGACCAGATCTCTAGACACAAAAGAAGGGTAGGCAAACTCAGATAACTCATTTTGTACGTATAAAGCAATCCTTCAAACAGTCACAATCAGCTGGAGGAATGACATGTGAAATGATGGGAAAAAAAAAGCAGCAAAATACTACTGATAAAACAGATCCTGTCTCCTTATTAACCTTCCTTCCAAAAATGCTATTCCAACAAAAATCCTGAATGAGTAGTAGGAAAGGCCATCTTCATACCTCATCAAATGGGGTGTGAATATTTAGTGAACACCTTTTCTTCTGGCATGCTTTAGATATAATTGAACATTTATTACTTCTCTTTGAAGTTGCTGGACTAGGTACTTAAGATGTGCCAGTCAGCCACCCACCACCTGTTTAGGATTAGTTTGTGCTGGTTCATTCTGAATAGAATATAATAAAAGACTAGTTAAAACAGTTACAGATTGGGTGTTCTATTTTGTTTTCCTTGCTCACCTTTAAATGAAAATTTATTTTAAATGTCATCACCTTTTTGTTTTTTTCTTCCCAATATAATTATTTTTTTCTGGGTGAAGAAATGTTCTTTATCTCCTTCTCAGCAGGCAAAAAGGATCAAAAAGAGACAGGATTAAAAAAAAGATTAAAAATATAAAGACATATCATACTGCAGCTACAGTTTCCCCCCACTTCCTCTTCATTTTATTCAAAACTGAAAGTTTTGAGAAGCAGTAGAACATATATTTATCAGCTGGGAAATGAGAAAATAGTTATTGTTATCACTTATTTTCTCATCTACTGAACAGAACAGAGGATATCACTTAAAAAAAAAAAAATCGACAAGAGGCTCATATTTTCTCCTGAAGCTAAAATGTATATTTTAAAAAGTCATCAATTTTTATACATAAAGATTCCAGGTAGCATAGATCTCACTGCATTTTTAGATATGCTTTTCCAATAGACAGCTATCCTTCATTGCACACCCTATTACTAATAAGTCTGTCTCTGCCTTCTCTTCCAGCTATTGGATTTCATTATGCTTTTTCTCTGATAAATTGAAAATCCTTCTGACACCATTATTTCATTTTTCATTGCTGAGGAATCCCTCTCGATCTCACGTGCTCTTTAGCTGGAAAGTATTGCATAGATGGGAGGGAGAAAACTGCAATATCCACTTACTGCACTGCATGACAGCTCATCCTGGCCACATTTAAAAGGCCAGCTACCAGAAAAGCACACTAATAAAAAGACAGACCTTGAAAGGGCAGCCGTTTCAGTAATGATATGGTAATTATTAAGCTAAGCACTTGTAGGGAGGAAGTAGTATCCAAATTTTATGAAAGCATGAGACCTTGTCAGATTCCCCTAAATTTAGAAGTTAGAGCATGCTACTTGAAATGACTGTGGACTGATGAGACTGTATCTCTGGATATCTGTGAGTATATGTATTTATTGAAATTTCTTACTTTTTATCATCACTCATTAGCATAGAGGCCATGTACTATTAAGTCTCTATCACATGTTTTAATGTTTATTTTACAATGTGATCATATATATTGTCAGAGAAATCACAGAGATTTGAAGAAAAATTATTAAAAGATTGAGAAAAAAAATTTCTTAGATTAACTCTTCACTGTATCATTGCAGTTCACCATCATCAACATTCTTCTCCCTCAACAAAGATCAAAGACTGTATTAAATTTTAATTGCAATGTCACACATTGTGATGCTATAACTGCCTTAGTAACTGCAAAATGCTATGATATGCATTTGACAGAAAGTAAATGGATTATAAATGGAAAATAGATGGATTATATTGATAGTAAAGTTAAAATGAGACGGCTAGATTTCCTCACTGTTCTTTGCTGACAGGCTGAAGGTAGAAGAAAATAGTAGTATAATGTCAAATATTATTCAGCATGACAAGTTAAAAGCTGTTTTCTTCTTTGACATCACTGGGCAGTGTTAGAATTAGAGGCTTAAATCAGTTATTAAGAGACTTATACACATTAGCAATACAGCTGTCAAATATGGCTGCCTGTCAGAGATTCTTCTGAAGCTGGGACAGCCACTGCACACAGAATTTCAGTGGCAAAACACCCTTAATAAGCCCCAAAAGTTTGACTGTATACTCTCCAAGGATGTGAAAGGAGTTTTGGAGAATTAAGGAAACCGTGGAACAGGACACCAAAAGTTGAAGTTGGCACGTATGAATTGCACAGAATGACAGAAGAGTGAGAGTGTGAGTAATCAGCAATATCAATTGTTTAATTGCAGTCACACAGCATGATGGCCAAGAGGAGACTAAAAATACCATATTATAACTGTGAGATAGAGCAGAAAAAGCTCAAGACTTGCTGATGTTGTCAGGCTCAAAAGCATTGACACTTCTGGACTAAATCATTCTTTCCTAATCCTCTCCTCTCTACAGTAGGAAGTTGTATCCTTACTCATGCAAGACATCAGTCCCTTTGGTCTTTGCCCTCATTTCCCAATCCTCAAACCTTCACCATGTGATATCTTCCAGACTTTCTCCATAGACTTCTTCACAGGCCCTGGGGATAGGATGCCACCTCCTTGCACAAACCTAAACCAGCAGTTTGTGCTGTTGTCCTAGCTAGCCACTTATCTGGCTTTAATAATTTTTCTTCCCATAGGCATTTAAATCAGAAATAGAAACACCCCGGATAATTTTCTACACCTGTGTCCAATAGTTAGACAGTTGATTAACATCACTTTTCTAAATTTATTCTTTTAGTCGAGGAAAGGACAGACCAAACTCAATCTTTGCACATTTAAAATGCATGAACTAGCTTGGCCACCTGGGCATGCATGGCAGCTTGCCAGCCTGTACATATGTAGTTCTTAACCAGACAAAATAATGTTCTGGTTTAGCCCATAAGACATAGGAGGACAGAAAACGTACTCTAACAATGGTGATTACAGAAAACGTGGGAAGCTGGAATGACTGCAGCAAAATTTTAATAATTCAGAGGGAGGGGGTTTACATTTTCCATTTTCAAGAGAGGCTCCTGCCTGCCTTAGCAGACACCTGTCTTTTCAAACCAAGACAGTTTTCTGCAAATAAAAATTATTCTGTGGTAAAGAAGATGGCAGACTGCATGGAAATGCTGAAGGGCCTTGTGATTGCTCCACCAAGAACACAACAGGCTCTGAGATGACTGCTCATTACCACTAAGGAGTGAGATCTCTGGAATAACTGCTCAGGTCCCTATTAACTGCTGCCCTACAGCTCTGCTTCCACCTAGCACTGGTTAAAGTTGCCCCCCAGCAATGGCTACTCAGACACTCAGTTCAAGTGAGAAGTTCCCTGCCCTTTCTAGCCAAAGTTTCTCTCTTGTAATTGCAGGTACAGCCCAAATTCCTAATTCTCATATACACCACAGACATGTTAAAAATGGTTAAGACTTATTATTATTCCAACATATGCCTCGCTAAATCTATGACCTGTTAACTGGGTAATTCACATCACCCTTCAAAATGTCTTTTCCTCCTTTTTTTTTTTCTTGCTACCCTGTTAGTCATAGTGCTGTCCTTTGCCATTTCACAAAGGATAAAAAGCAAGATGAAAGAGGAAAGGAAATAGAAATACTATCTATGAAAAGAGAAGTGAAAGGAATCAGGTTGCTATTCTCAAGTATCTCAGGGGAAAGTTAAGTATATCCTGTAATTTTGGAGAAAACACTGAAAGAAAAGCTGAACAGATTTTATTGAAGGAAAGGAAACTTCTCATATTGCATAGAACTAATCAAAAGCCCCAACTCCTATGATCCACAGCCCCTGTGGTTTGTCATAAACTGATAAAAACCAGCGATCTGACAACTGCAAGAGAAGCAACTCACCTGGGAAATAGAGAGTTGACTGAGGAGCATTTTGTGTCAGAGACATGAGCTGAGATTCACCAGTTGCTATGCATAAGAAATGTGGCCACTACGCTCATTAATTCTTGAACACTCTTTATTTTAGTGCCAAAAGTGGTGCGACATTTAGGTCACCTTTAGTCTGAAGTTGGCATTTGCCTCACAATTAGATTAATGAATACTCAGGGAAAGCTCAACAAATGCTACATTCCAGTGAAATTGAAAACACTTTGGTGCCCATTAGAAGTCTACGTTTCACCAGGAAAATGTGACTAGTTCATTTGGACCACAGGATATTGCATAGATTTGTCAAATTTTCCTAGGCTTTTCTCCAAATATATAGCAGTCTTTCCACAGCCCTCTCCTATACTTCAGGAATCACAAAATCTTGACATCTTGGAGGGTGTCTCCCATCTGAAGGGATTCAAGGGAACAGTCTTACTCCAAGGTCTATGGTCCTGATTGTAACATAGGAGAGCAACTGAAATAATAAAAAAACCCCTTGTCATCTTGAAGATAGGAGAGCTGTAGGTCATCCTTGCAAGCAAGAATGGAAGTGCTAACATGATCTCAGTCTCTGCAGAGGGATTGTGCAGCCTCGTGACCGATGATGTGAAAGCACACCCACCAGCATAAGATGGTGCTAGTGAAGATGGGAGCAGGGATGCTTTTCTTCCCTCTCCCCCAGTAAACCCAGGCCTGCATATACTAATTAATAGTCCTTATGGTCTGAAACTGAGGCATTTAATAAGCTCTGTGTAGCCTGTGCTATCATAAAGTACAAGGTCATACTCATAGGGACTAATATCAAGACTATCTGATCTATACTGATGTCTCATCAGTTAGAAAAAAATAGAAGGGAAAGCCCTGATGTGCATTTTTCAATGAGAGGATGATGAGAAGCAATTAATTTGGTGTGATCATGAAAAAGCCAAATCACTGCTAGGATCTTTAGATCACTGCTAGGATCTAAAAGATGAGGTAGTTCCCGTAGTGATACAAGTTACTAACGATGTTGTAAAAGCCTTTATCCAGAATATTGATCATAATTCTGGCCACCTATATTGGAGAGAAATTTGTTCAAATGGTAACAGATGAAGAGACTGGCCATTAGGATACCCAAGGGAACTTAGAAACCATTGTAGAGACTAAAAGATCTCACCTTGATTAGCCAGGAAAATGGCGATAATAGAGCTCTCTTCAGATATAACACAGGACTGAAAGGTAAAAGAATTTTGAAACCTCAAGGACACTGCTAGTGAGGAAATAAAGCAGCACAGCTTGGACCTAATGAAAAGTACAGAGAAAATGAAAAAGCTCACTCATTCTAAGGCAGAAAACAGTCACTTAGTGGGAAGAATCCCACAAAAAAGCAAAATCAGGATAATGTAGGTCCTGCCTAATCCTACATTACCACAAAGCTGCCCAATCCTACATTACCACAGACTGCTGACATCCACCTAATTCTAAATCTAGTAGTAGCTGATCAATAGATTCAAAAATATTTGGAGAGTGGGCAGATCCACAGTAAGCCTTGTTTGTTTAGCCCCCCAAAATAACAACCATTCATGTGACTGAAAACCTTCTACAGAACTGAATAAAATAATAAAAGACATGGATCAACGCAGACAGAAAGAAAGCAGCTTGCCCAAAAGGCAGGGAACACAACTAGTTATCAGGGTGGCTGGTTCCAGTGAGGTATCTTATCACCTTTGGTTTGGTACAATTAGAAAAATTGCTTTTCTTTTAGATATTTAATGTCTTTTTGCAAAATAACATCAGTAATATCATTCAGTCCTAGTAAAAGTGATAAACAGTGGTATGTTGGAACTAGGACATATTTTATAGAATTAGCTTAGAACAAAGGCATGATTTCTTATCATTCACACCATATATTCACACTTTTTTCCTTCAGCTGGAAGAACTAAATAAGAGAAGATAATTAAGTGTTCAAAATCAGATAAACAAATATCTTCAGAGTAATGGTAATTAAACCGTGTCTCACTTTGGTAATTTTATTTTTAAATAAAAATGAATACAATATAGTATTGTAGGTTTTTAAAATGTATTGTGCTAGCTGAGTAAACAAATTTTTATTCTTTTTTCTTTTTGATAATCATTTGAAAAATAAACAGATATATAAATGGTACAGTTGTCTAAAAAAGTAAATATACTGGACTTAGTGGCCCAGGAGGTCTCTTTCAGATTCATGTTCCAAGAACAACATGTTTGTGTGCAGACACGGCTTTTGTGCTACAATGTGAAAGCCCTCAAAATGAAAAGTGTTATCTACTATAAAGTAAGTGACAATGAGTGCAATGAACCCATTTTTATTGGATCATTTCTAAAATGGATATGAGAAACATTTGATAAATGTTTACTCAAGTTTTCCCAAGGACTTTTCCATTTCACGTTTCCCTGGTTTCTTTTGTATCTATCTAAAGATTAACAGACAATCTTTTCTTCAAGCCACCAAACCCTGTTTCAGTATTACTATGTTGAGCTTGAATAGTTAAATGGCATCTGAAGGTTCTTTAAAAATATAAAAAAGAAAAAAAAGAAGGTTTGCTAAAAGGTTATATATCTGCTGTACACTATATTATCTTAGCATAAGTAAAAGTATACTTCTTTTAATCAAAATATGACAAAGAGGGCACATCTACATTGATATATGGACAATGTAATCCTGCAAGCTGTCAGAATCACAAACAGAGAAGATGAATTTTAAAGGCAGGAGAGCAAACATACTCAATGTGAGAAAGGTTACTGCTGAAAGGACTAATCTGACTTTTTAGAATAGCATAGAAAAGATATTACATGTTGACCTTAGAGTGTGTCACCAGTTGTTTTTCGGAAAAAAAATATAACAAGCCTTAACACTCTTTTTGCTTTTCAGTGGCAAAACTCATCTCAAAACATCGAGCTTGTCATCTGTGCAACTTTGCCCTTTACATACAGAGCTTCTAGGTGAATATACTTATCACTACAGATTTCTCTGCTGCTTTTGGCTAAGAAGTCAACAACAAATTCATGTTACCTTAGTGTTTTTTCTTCTTTGTGAGGGGCAGTGAGACATTTTATTTTACACAAGACTCCACCTAGTTTCACATTCAGCAAGCAAACTTTGCACTGGCAAATTCAGATGCACAGTAGGTTTGATTTATGATTAGAGCCTAGGCTGAAAACACCAACAAAATGGGTCTGCTTTATCAGTAACAGGTGTAACCACAAGTTGTTCTTAAATTTCAGTATCTGTGGGTTTACAGGTAGTCTTCAAATAACAAGTCTACTAAAGAAAGAGTATTACAGTAAATAGCATTCCAGACAGCTCATGTTCCAGCTGCGTTGTCTTTATTTACCAGACCCCATACCTGGTTTTCAGCTTGTACAACACCCTGACAACCCACAGACAGAATAAAGAAAAACATGTGTGTTTATCTTGGTGGCTAGTCTGTAAAAATAATTTCACAGATAAAAACAATTTCTGCCTGAAGTTAGTGGTTAAATTGCAGTTTTCTGATTTTAGAGGTAAGAGACTGGGTGACTAGCAATTTAGTTCTAGTTTGCCTAAGCACTGTATCTAATGTTAATTGAAAGAGTAGATATTATTTGACAACACTGCTGGAAATCTGGCTGGATTCCAGGAAAAGAGGGAAAAGATGATAGAGCTGTTTATTTTGCATTAGCTACTCTGAATAAAATATCTATATTAATCCAGATTGCTTTTTCACCCAGAAGGATTGATAATCCAGAAATGGCCAGAAGATTAGAAGGGGAAATATATTTTTCTATTTCAGAGTTAGCACCTGTACTTTCCTGTACTGAAAAGTAGCTGAGAGACATTTTGTATTTCCATAGAAGTGAGAGACAGCAACCAATTAGGAAATTACATGTGTTTGCCATCACTCATGAACATCCCCAGCCCACTCCTGCAATAAAGGCCCCAAATAAATAATGCAAAAGGAGACTTTTTACAGATAAAACGAGCTTAGAATAGCAAAGTTACCTCTCAAGGAAGTGATTCTGGTCAGTTCTGTACAGGAGAAGGAGGGGGTAGGGGTGCTGAGTGGAAATCCTGCCTTTGGTTCTTCTCTTCTGCATTTCTGTTCAGGATGTTCCCTCATTGCAGCAGCACTTATTCACCATCAGGAGGTATTGGGTCTTATACAGCTTCTACTGGCTGAGTACCCTCATGATTCCCTACTCCACAAAACATAAACCCTCCAGTTTCTTCAAAGAGGTCACTGAACTATCCAGAATAAAGGTCCCAGACCATATTTTCACCATGTGATGCATCTAGAATGACAAATGAAACCTCTAGTCAGCAGCAGACAATGGGGGAAGAAGTCTTTTCATTCTCCTGAATGGAATGGATGAGAGGAACAGCTTTATTTCAACAGCTGGACCGTAGCTTCAGTAATGATTTTTCCTGATTATTAATTGGCTGTTGTGTTGATAAGGGACCCATGGATGCATATTATCTCAAAGTGTTACAAGTTTTTCATCAAAAGGAAGCCTTCACACCTGCAAGATTCCCCCCAAAAAAAGAAAAGAAAAACAAGAGACAACCATGAAACTCTTCAGCTAGGACCAGAGGCTGTGTCAAAGACAGCAGCAGGTCCAAATGAGCATGTAGGGAATCTGACGTGCTGCTTGCAGTTCAGAACAGAAACACCCTAAGAGAAAAGCCTACAAAGCACCAAACCAACAGGACTGGAAGCTACAATTATTGAAAGTTGCACTTTTCTGGGACTTTTTATGTTTGAAATTATTGTTACAGACAACAGGATATGCAGAGAAGGATGATGGAGAAACATGAACTTACTAAGACTACGTGGTAAAATAATTTCTTTTTGTTGTTTACACTTTTTTAAAAGTACTGCAGTACAGTGCTGAGAAAAGCATGCATGTAACTGATTTCTATTGCTCTTGTTAGATACTTCATCAGCCCTCAGTAATCTGCTATCCAAGCTCCTTTGATGTTTTAGGCAATTTATTACTGCAATATCCTTGCAGGTTAAGGAACTGCTATCAGCCCACTTGGAACAAATAAAGCAGATGGAGAAACAAATTTCATATCAAGTAAGGAAACTGTTTTAAAGTTAGGAATGAAACCTAAATTTCTTTAGCCACAGCTCAGCACTTTAACCTCTGATTAAATGTCAAGTTCAAAAGAATTTTTTTGTCTCTATCAGTGCTCCCACATAAAAACCAGGCTCAGATCACACCAGAGACAGAGTATTTTGGAATACATCAAAAATCATTAAATTTAGAAAGAAACTGGCAAGCAGCAAATTTTGCCACACTAATATTTCTATGATCAGGATAAGACTTCTAGTATTCTGTTCAGCAAGAACCCTTGGGCAGAACCAGCCAGACACAAAATAATAAAAAATATGGCTCTGTAACCAGGTATTGTAATGGCTAAAAAGATGATCCATGGGGGGGCGGGGAGGGGGGGGAGAATCTCCAACATATTTATTTATTAGTACAAAACCAACAAAAGAATTAAGGTGACATGCATTTAGGAGAATAATTCTGAAAATTTTCAAAACTTGTATTGTCTCAAACCTAATTTGATAAAATCATGGGAGAAAAATACCATGATCAAGTTCTACTAGATATTGAGCTCTAAAAATTTCTGCAAGATTAGATGGGAGAGAATGTAAGAATCATTATTTGTGTGCCTTATTCATATGCTAAGATGATGTGAAGGTATTTTCTACTGTCTATTTTTCAAGAGTTGAATTAGAGGCATCTTAGGTGTTCCCAGCAACAAAACTCTAAGTACAAACTGTTTACCAGACTCTCAGCATTGCTTACTTCTGCCTTGAAAAAGAAAGAATGAATTTCAGGGCCACACAACCACCTGTTAAATATGACTAGTATTAGCAGAGCTGAGGCACTGAGTTATTGAATATCTCATTAGAAGGACACATACTGAACTGTAAAGGTTATAAAAAGACATATCCAAACTTGCTAACAGTTGCTTTCATGAGAAATTTCTCATGAAAAGGTCACTAAAGAGCCTGACTTCCCCCTGCTCCAAATTACCATTCAATTGTGCAGTATTGTACCTGAATTACAGGAGTTATTAACAATAAAAAAATTAAAACAGCTAGAAAAAGTTAATAAAAATCACAGAAGCAGCAAGGTTAATACTATATTTATTGTCTTATAGACAAGGTCAGACAAGGGATATGGGAAGAATAACGCTACATACATATTAACAGAAATTATATTGTAAAATACACGTACTTCTGCACAGACACACACATACACATGCATGCATGAATGCTTTATTCTTATCAATAACATGCCTCCCTGAATACTGGGGTAAAAATGTCAACAATCTATTCTCCCACAAAAGCATGAATAGCCCATTATCCCAATCCCACTGATAGGCAGCAACTCACTGGGGGTAAAATGAGGAACACAATGGTGGACAAAGTCTTGAGTTCACTCTTATTTTTTCATAAGTAACTACAGCTTATCTACTTTCTGCCAGCTAGGCAGCTGGAAGATCTAGCCCTTTGAAGCCCAAGTATCTCACTCCCTTTAATTCACCTCCTTGTAAAAGGAAACAACACATTTGACCTTTTATTCTTTTTTAAAAGTGTATTTCAGATCTCTAATATACAAAAAAAAACTCAAAAAACCCAAAAAACCAACCAACCAAAAACAACAACAACAACAAAAAAAAAAAACCACAAAGAAAGGAAAGCAAAACAAAAGCTAAACTGTCTTTAGACTGACTTAAAAGAACTAGCCAGCTCTTCACTAAGGATGAGACTCTAATGATCTGAGGTCAGGTAAATATCACATGAAAATAAAAGCCTTTTCAAAGAAGCTTTCACTCCATGTCCAAACTGGTAAAACAGGGTGGGGTTTCTGTTCAGCATTTATGGAGCCTCAACAGGCATTTGAAATTATTTCAGTAGGTTATAGATTAGCAACAAATTTTAAAAAATTATCCTTTTTTTAAATAAATATTGTAAAGGGAAAAGGAAGCCTTGTGTTTGGGGACCACATCATGCGGTATGGAAACACATATCACATGGTTGGGAATAACAGAAGTAAAAACTCCCAAACAAAGCTTTTCCTTTCTTGCCTTTGCTGCACTAAACAAAACTAAGCAACCTCAAGTCATGTGAAATGAAATCATGGATCTTATCTAGGTCACAAATTTTCCCTTTTTAGTAAATGGATAATGACTCATCTTCACCATCCTCAAATTAATTTCTCCACATTATGGCATAAATACACCAAAGTCACTGAACTCCCTCTGGTCCCAGGACTCCTGATCCTCCAGGCATTCCCGGTAACTTGACTCAGTCTCAGCACTCTAAGCTGAGAGAACACCTGCTGGATCTAGAAACCATTTCAAACATTTTCCTTATACTTCACTTCCAGGACCAACATTCACTAAACATAATGGGATGCTGGATTTATGCACAACTTTGTCTATTCAGGCCAGCAGGCAGGAAGTTCAACATTGCAAAGGTATGGCTGAAAAGCCCACAGTGGGGTTCAATGCCCAGCATTCTAAATTCAAACCTCAGCTCCTTTCCTAAGCACAAGAATCAGGCCCTTTTCTGCAGTGTTAGTCATTCTCCTGCCAGCCATTGTTCTACTAGACATTCTTTAAAATAGGTCAATGACTTTCTGCATAGCTTTTCATACTTTCAAGTCCATCTTCTAAATCATTGTGGGTTCAGTTTACGTTGTGTAGATCTCTTTGCTATATTTGTACATTGCCCTGTCAGCATTACCCTCTGGTGCAGAGCTTTCCAGTCCTTTCAGAGCACAAACATTCTGCTTTTGATTCTATTATCTTGCTGCTTATCAGTCACAATCTCACTGGTCCCATACAGCTGGGCTTTTCATGGGGTTCATCTAAAGAAACTTTTTTGTCACCTACAGCACACAGAACTTCAGGAATGGAACACACTAATCCTACATGTAGTCACAGTAGTTAGCTATAATTATGAAACACGAAGTCATGAATATTCAAACCACCTATGCAGACAACCATTGATTATCCACAAGGCTCTTCTCTAAGGTCATTAGGCATTTTCCCTCCAAAGACCATCTTTAGCATCATGTGTGTTAGTGTGCTCCCTAAGATCACACATTTTTCTTGTATAACCAAGGTACCCAAAAATAAGGGCTTTTTAGATGTTAAAACTGCAGCCTTCTAAAAATACTTAAAATCAAAACTTGCAATAACCACAAGGAAAAAAGCCACTAATTACTTACTTCCAGTTGGTTGAATTAATTACTATTCCAAAAATGCATATGCTTAGGGGAAAAGAAAAGTCAGCTTTTTGACAGTTTGATCTAATACCCTAATACAATATGCACCAGTGCCACATGATGAATGGAAAGCTAAACCAAAATGGAAAATATACATGAGAGTAAGATTGAAAAGATAAATTATTTTCTTATTTGGACATGTCCTGTTAGAAAAAATGATACCAAAATGCTGCTTCCTAAAGTTAGCTGAATTCTGTGTACACAGGCAGTGATGAAGTGTTACATAAAGTACACAAGTTTTTCTCCACAGAAAGCCTGAAGTATCTTTTTCTCTGCCTGTTGAAAGCATTGTCCAGTGCAAGAAAAGAGAAGAAAAAGACTACTAAAAGTACTTTAAGTATCTCCCTGGATAAAGCAGATTCTCTTTCCAAGTTTACCGAACATGGATTTTAAATAAATCTGGTAAGTGAAAACAGGAAAGCATTGAAACAACCACATAAATACCTTCTTTAGAGACACATACAAGTTTTGACACAGAAGAAATGGAAAAGGGAGGGAAAAACCTTTTCTCTGATTCTGAGCAAGGGCAAGTGTGACCCAGTCACACTGACTCAGTCCTATGAGTCAGCTGCAGTTTGGTAACTTGCCATTAAAAAATTTCCCTCCAAATAAGGTGACAAAAGGCTTTGATAAAAGCCCATATATTTTTATATATACTGCCTAAAGGAGAGACATCTCTCTTCTCTCAGAAACCAGGCATGTCTTTCCACACAGACCCAAGTATTTGCTACATTTGGTCTTTGGCCCTTGGTGCTCATCTCCAGGAACTATTTAGCCATTGCTTTCTCCATTTTCTTCACATTTATCTTGCTATCAGGAAGGAGGAGGGGTAGGGTTTCCAGCACACTTTCATCACGTCCCATGGTTTGTGTCCTGCCTGTCCTATCTCTTTTGTTTTTATCTTAGTGTGGCATGTCACATGCAGCAGACGCTGAACCAACCAACAGAACAGTTGCACTCCTGTGCTTGTCAATAGCTGGGCTTTTGTCTACCCATCAATACTCATTGCTATCACTGTCATCTCAGCCCTGGAGATCTCCAGGGGTCTTCTCCTGCTGTTTCTAATAACTCTTGAACTCCTAACCTAACAGCATTTTATAAGAAAGGATAAAATATGTTTTAGAGTTGAAAAAAACAACACTACATCCTACCTACGTATTTCAAGCTGACAAGAGTGAGACTAATCTCACACAGCTGTAGTTGTCTACCTCTGAGCTAGTTTTACAGGTTGCTTGTGCAATCAGTAGAAAGAAGTGGACTTATCTAAGATACAGCTCACTGAATGTCTCTCCTAGGCACAAGACAGATCTCTTGGATGTCTGCCATATAGCAAGATAAACTGCATCCTACAAGAGCCCATCTTTCTCTATCAACCAGCAAGAGAGCCCAAACTACAAGCTTAGAAGCCAGTGTCTAAATGTCCTCATTTATGCTGGGATTTCCAGAGCTCCTCTGCTTGTGGAGAACACCTCCATGTGAAGAACACAGCTTAATATATAATTAGGGGCAGCCTCAGTGATCTGCAGCTTGGGATAACCTCATCATAAAACAGGGAGCAAGACTCCCATGACAGCTTCCTACAGATTTCTTTTGCCTTATTCTGAAGTCTGTGTCAGTGGTCAATGATGAAGACAAAATATTGGCCAGCGTGGAGCTTGGGTCTGTTCCAGTCTTCCTGGTCTAACACTAAATCCAAACAAACATAACAAAAAAAGAATAAACACTTTGCTCTTGATACTTTCCAAGGAGAAAAAGACAGATAAATCTCAGAAAGGCTGATTCAGTCTCATTGAATTTCATTTGGAATTTATCATTTATTCCAGTATTACCACCATGCAAATTCCTATAAAAGCTGAACGTTTGTTTGATTCATTAGCTCATAGTTTTGCATTCACCTTTCATGGGCTGGGTTGGGCTGAGTATGCAGAAATCAAATGCTGGCAGACTGCAGATTAGAAGGATTTATTGTATGCCTTACAGGAAGAACCTAGACATAACTATCCCCAGGAAAATACTCACAAAGGATGTATTCCTCTTAAACATAGAAGCCAGTGGGTGGTAACACGCTGCTGGAGTTAACTATTTGTCAGTACACAATAGCTGATAAAAAAGCTTTTTATTGATTTCCTGGGTGAAAATCTGTGATTACCTTCATAGCTACCAGTATTATATGTAACAGCAAGGTATAGCCCTGTGGGGTAAAAACAGATTTTGCTTTTGAGTTAAAGCATTACCCAGTTCTAGTTAGGTTTACTTGGAAACCAATTGCACCTTATTAGGAAGTTCTAATGTTTTGACACTTATTTTCAACAGATTTTTAAAAACCAGAATTTAATTTTATTTCTTAGAGTTAATGAATAAAAAAAAGAAATCTCTACAAATGACAAGAGCTCAGCCATGTGCTTAGCTGTGACTATGTTCAGAATCACCTCCCTGCTCAAAGCAGGGAAGCGGACAAACAATTCTGACAGCACATGCATTTGCTCTTATTTTTGAATATGTTCTATCCTGCACTTCCAAAATCTTAAAAAAAATTCATAGAATTCACGATGCTGGATCAAAACATACTCAAGCCAAAAACTTTTCCCAGCCTATTTATTTGCTTTTCTTGGATGAGCTTTATTTTTTTAATTTGCTGAATATAATTTTTATCAGGTGGAAGAAGCCAAAAGAAGAAGACAGCCAGATGAAACCTAAGGAAGGTATGAACTAGATAGAAATTGTCACACAAGCAGAAAAACACAAGACTGTTGGCTAACTTATATTAACAATTATCCTGTCCTTGTTTTGGGTGGTGCTGAAATCTGAAGTCACATTTCTCCTTTCTTCCAGATATACTGTAACAATCTGAAATTATAGATCTTTAAAATGTATTAGAGGAAAGAAAAAAAATCTTGGCATCAATTGTTTTCACTTTCAGTACATTTCTAGCAGATTCAGAAATGTTACAGGATTTCATAAGCTGCCTCTCATTATTTCAGTCCTAGAAATGGTGGTTGCATCATCTTACAACACTGTTTCTGAAATTTAATAACACAACACACAGAAGCTGCAATCTAAGGGAGTTGACAATGAAAATATCATAGATAGAAATCTTAATTAAAAACTTGTAAGCCACATTGTAAGCCACTGAACATCAGAAAATGTTTTAAAATGTTTTAAAAAAATGAATGATTGTCCAAAAAACATATCCACATGAATTATATACCTAATCCTCCAGATGCTTCTGTGCCTGCAGTTTTCTGTATTTTTTATTACTGTTTCCTTATTCTCTCTCTAATTGCCTGCTGAAAAGCCATCTGGAAATAAAAGCAGTGTGATTCACCTTTACCCATAAGAGTTGAACCTCACGGTTTGAAGTGAAAACGATAAACAAGAATCAATGATTAGCAACAAATACAACTTATTACACTGGCCACAGAAAAGCTGGAGTTTTTCCCTAAAATTGTGTTGTTTATATCCAGTAACCTATTAGCAAGTTCTTCTGCAGACTGCAATCTCCTCCTTAGACTCCTGCCACTAAAGCACCCCTGACAATACCCAAGATTCTGTTAAGATGTCTGGACCTCACCCCCTCCCTATCTTCATCTCCTCCCCACATCCCTAGCTGAAAAATAAACCCAGTTTGCTCTGGCTTGCCTTGAGTTTTTGCATTTTGATTTCTGCATTGGCCATTCCCACTGAGCAAACTAGGCAAGAATCACTGTTGCTGACCTGCCTGTACCCTTCTCTCTGTAGGTGTCCCTTGTCTTTCTAGCACCTGATTGTCAGAAAACTTGTAGGAAGTTGCTCTCTTGTGGATCTGCTGTATCTTATTGAAACTGGCTAATAAACTCAAAAGTTATTAGAGGGCTCAGGGAACTTCCAGCCCTACAGTTTGGTCATAAAGAGCTTCTTCCCATCACACTCTGAAACGCACGAAAGGACTTCAATTATTTCAATACATTCAGCCTGTGGAATTTCCAAAGAGAGAAAGGAAAGATGCTACATTAACAGAGTGAAATCCTAACTTACTCTCAGCTCAAACCAGTAACTAGCACAGTAATAGCTATGGTGGTGGTTTTGAGCAGGGAGAGCAGAGTACTCTCTGTACTGCTCTGTGCCCTTACACAGAGCAGTAATTGATAGTGGGGACACAAATTGATAAAGCATTCAGGCACTTGGAGTCCTTCAAGCCAACATTATGGAGACTAAGGAAGAAGTCAAAGTGTCTGCAAGATGTTTGGGCACAAAAGCAAACTATAAAGTTAAACTGAAAAGAGTGGAATGTGTCTACCATCAAGTACAGCATGGGCCATCCATGCTGTGTATTACCAGCCTGCACATTTATTTGTGATTCCCAGCATCACCTACAATCCCCCTTTCCAGCCCACTGTTGGCTGATGGGGATGCTGCTTTCCTTCTAGTTCAGTCCTCTGTGGCTTGGTAAGAGTCCAGGCTGATTTCTGCTGTGGCTTTAATCTTGCAATACACCCTTAGATAAATTAAAGGGTTAATATCTTACAGACAAATAGTCCCAACCATTCTTTTCATGGCACTATGACTAATAAGAGGAGGACACTGGATTATTCAGGACACAGCTAATAAGTCTGAAAATGTGAAGCATTAACCAGAAAGAAAAGCAAAATGTGAGGAAATGTGAACTTTAAAATGAAACTTAATTGATCTCAAGAAGAATGTCTGAAGAAGTTAGACAAGAAAGGCATATTAACAATCCAAGAGATGGAGACAGTCCCTTTTTGTTCCCACTCAGGCTATTTTCCTTTCAACTTTTTCAGTTTATCTACTCTATTAAAATCTCTTACTCCCAGACTGTTGTTCAGAAATCTCATTAATCGAGATGTAGGAACATAACAATGAAGAGAGCAAATAGATTTTGATTCATAGATGTTTAAAGCTGCAAGAGATTGTTCACACTATTTATTTTGATGTCTCATATAACAGAATCATTCATCTGGATTTCATGAAGTAACTCTAGCAGTGGAAGAAAGAGAAAAATCTTATGCATAAATAAAGTGTTCTGAGAATTCATATTCACACATACACACACAGATATACAAACTCAGAAATTAGCTATCCAGGATATTTAAAATAATTCAAACATTCAGAAAGAAGAAAAAAAAAAATCAGTGAAGAATTGCCAGAAATTGCTGTCAGTTTCCCTTTATGCATCATATGCCTCCAGCCCTCCAGCTAGGGGAGGGGTGTTTCAGAGAAAATGATCTTATTACCTATAGATAGGAATATTTGTCACACTCATGTTTTCTGGGAGCTCAGCCTGTTCACTGTGAATGTTAATTTAAACAACACAACACCAAACAACAACAAAACTAGAGAAGATTGTCCTATTCCAATTTCTGAAACTTCCTTCTCTCTTTTCCTTCTCATAATTCTAGCTCCAACATGGATGCCTGCCCGTGCAAATCTAGGATATTTTTTGTTTGTTTTCATTAGGGGCTGGAAAATTGTCCCATAGAATAAAAAAATACAAGAAGAAAAACAATCAAGTGGATCTCCAAACATACATCAAACAAACATGGACACTGGGTGTCTCTCAGGCACCTCAGCAATGCAAGTAATGATAGTTACAACAGCACTAATACCTGCCTTCAAGGCAGACCTAAGGCAGGACTACTCACACCCAGACCTCTTCACAAGTTTTTGTCAAAGTATATTACTGAAATAGGAGTAGGAGAAATGACACAGTGGTACAGAGATGGAAGAACTTGTTTAGAAGAACATGAAGAGCAGGAGGTCTCATGCATTGGAACCCTTCAGCCACTGAAACCCCTAAGTCTGCTGAAGTCTGTCCTGTTCTTCCTGTGAGATTCCCATAGGACTGTTCCTCCTGGGAAGAGTTTAAATTCGGTTGAGACATCTTTCTACATCTCAGAAGGAAGGAGGGTTAATTCCAGACCTCTTCCCCTGGGAGATAACTAGGTAATACTCCCCACATCACAGTGAAATTTGGCCTGAGGGCCTGATTTACCAGTAAGAGTTTTGGTCTCCTTCCTTCATTTCAGTAAACTATTTTTACATGGTTTGTCTTGCACAGAGAAGGAGGGGATGTTTTCTGTGAACTCTGCTGCTGAAGCTGAGTTCATAAATATCAAAGAAGAAGAAATGCAGATGAATGGCAGCAGTAGTGAGAACTCTGAAGCAAGGAAGAGAAACGGGTTAAGAAGGAGAAATGCTTGGGAGGATCATTTAAAAGCTGCAAAACAAAGTATTTGTTTTGCAGCAACGGAAACATCTGAAATGATAAAGCAATTTGCAGGCTATTTGGCCTCAAAGCTCCAGCATGATCAAACAAATACGCCTGGAGAAAAAAATAGATCAGGATCTTTTCATGTTTTTAAGATGCTGTTTTCCTAGTTTCCCTCCTCACTGCAGAATTAGCTGAGGAACTCACAATTTTAAATTTTCCTTCAAGGGTTTAAATGGTAACCCCAGAACAAGAGACTGCTCAGTCTCAAATTCATGGGTCACTTTTCTCCCACTTACCCAGCACTCCTGCAGATTGAAAATTGTCACTACACAACAAAACAGCTCTCTGCACCCTTGCCAACATTTTACCTTGGATGTGCATCCGAGGGGCTCCCCCTCCCTCATTGTTTTCCTTTCTCCACTTTGCAACATTCTCTATTGCTTACAGCACAGGAACAAACTGGAGTCACCTCTGCAACGGGGAAGGTCACTGCTGTCCAAGCAGGCAGTGGAATTCATTACAGTCAGGAGTGCATTTATTTCACAAGTGGAGGATACAGGCAGCAGGTAAGGGCCCAAAGTTAAGTTTCCTGAGGGTGCTCTGGTGGAAATAACCACAGCCCCACAGGAATGGTTACAGATTGTTGTTGAACATCAGAGCATCGTCAGAACTAAACAATATTTGATTAGTTTAAGTGTCCTAAGACTTAAAACAATCCCTCTTTTTGTGTTTCCAGCCATACAACAGTGAAGGTGTCTCAGATATTACTTCATCCTTTCCATCAAGGTAACTGCAGTTTCACCAGCAGTTGCCACTGCTTTCCCTGCTGACAACTATTCTGAGTTGACAGTGATTCCACAGTTTATTTATAGGACCCTAGGGATCACTTGGATTTTTGGAGGGGTTTGTAAAGACTTTTGTACTCTTAGAAATATTTCTGGAAACTGATCCTGATAATTATTCTTTGTTATCTTACATTGAGTGAAAGGCTTGGGCACTCACGTCTTGTTTCACAGCCCTACTGACATTCAGTTTCCACAAGGCATTCCCGTTCCTAGGACCTTCTTTGACCCAGCCCGAGCAGCCATGCATACAGTGAAACAATCTGGATTTTAGTGAACCTGGGAAGACATCAGAGGTGATGTGCTCCAGGCAAAACAGGCTATTTCCAATTCCTTCAGCTTCATGTCTTTTCTGAACTTCATATAATTTCTGAACTTCAGTTGCATTATGGTATTACCTTAATGACACAAAGTATCTTTGAATAAAATGTTCTGTAGACCTACAGACACAGTAGGATCACATATTGCAAGAGGATAAGATGACAACTTAAAGCTGGTTTTCAAAGGGATAGTACTTTCAATAGAATTCAAAGTTTCAGAGTTTCTTAAAACAGGAAATACTTTAAAGCATTCTATATTAACGTGACAAAATAGTATTGTGCTGATGATCTATTAAACCTGAAGAAGTGCACTCTAATTAAACTTGAAATTTCATAACAGGATGAAAAAAGATGGGAAACAAACACAAGTAGTATCTTAAAACTGTATGCTAAGCCAGAGCAACACACATGTGGATATCATTTTATCAGGACAAGAGATGTACATGACATCAGGTCAAATACAAAATATCATATCACTTCAATATACTCTGAGAACAGTTTGAAGTAAAGTCAATTCAAATTGCCCTGGCTACATGCATCATTCTTTTAGCAATACGTAACTTTTTTGGTCTGTGTTGTTACTACAAAGCATTGCTAAAAAATAAAGACAATTTTGTTTCAGTTGTTTTTCGGGTTTTTTTTTTTTTTTTTTTTGGACTGTGCCAAAAGACCAAGTTTGCATAGGGAAAAGAAAAATATTTTTTAATAATTTTGTAATCAGCTAATGCTCTAAGCCATGAACTCAGACTAACCCGATCTAGCAGGTAAGTTAAAAGTTTTATGGATAATCATAAAGTTAGCCGGTGTTTTTTAAAAGAGCAGCTCCACTGTTTGATTCTGACCTCCAGCATAATCTAAGTGCTTTGTGAGGAAATATTTCATTTCATTTGCTTGAAATTTATCCATGATTATCTTCATGTGAGCTCATGTCCTTTAATTATGAAAGACTGTAAAAATCTGGGACCGGTTGGGTTTCTTTATATGCCCTTTATATCTTCAGTGTTTCAATTAAAGCTAGGTTAGACTGTTTCTAATGCTAAGAAATCCTAAACTTTGCAAAATGTCAGGATGAAATTTATTTTTCATACATCAACATGCCTAATTTTCCCAAATCCTGCTTGCTTACATGATAAGAATAGACAGCAATGTCACGTAAACACTTACTTGATTTTAAGATTTTCTTCCTTGGAAGCATCATTTGAATTAGACTCACACTGATTTCAACAAGATTGATCTTACTTTATATGATGGAATAAAGTAAGGGTTTACAAATACCTCCTTTTGGGAGAAGGACTTACTGAATGAGACATTGGAAAATGAAAAATCAGAGCTTCCCAGTCCCAGAAGCAGGAGGTTCATGGGAAATCACACATCTGTGTTAAAAACATGTGGATGGGATTTGCTGGAATCTTTGGGAAATGAATGCACTGCAGGTTCTTGCTGGCATGTCAACTCAATCTCAGGTCAGCCACTCCTAGAAACACCTGCTACAGTCTTGATAAATCTTATCCCTGCCAAAAGCAGATTGAGTACCCACCTTTTGAAGTTTGGTGGTTTTTTTAGGAAAAATCAAAGCAAGAATGTGTTGCCTTCAAGGCAAAGGTGATGTTGGACCTTATTCAGGGTTGGCATAGTCCCAAAAGAACAATTTAGCTAGTAACTTTTACTAGCCACGATTTCAGTCTCACATTGGATGTACCTAAATCAAACTGGCAACATATCAAAGTCAAAACACAACAAATTTTCTGGAGATTAAAAAAAAAACCACTAAAAACACCCCATAAACAAACAACTCTGTTATATACCTATCAAAAACAAACAGAAAAGGTACTCAGTGTAGAGTCTGATAAGTAAAATTTAGTACAAAAAATACCAACATAGCAATCCCTTCCAGTTGTCATATTATAATTGCCTGTTCTGTCCTACGTAACTGTTCTTGTGATTATATTCAAGGTTTCAGGCAAGAGGAGCATGACTGAAGAAGTATACTTCAGAAATAACATCTGCTTGACACTTCCTTGAAGTTCCTCAAATAATCACTTTCAGTATTTCTGTAATAGAATGACTGAAGGAGATGAGGAAAAAGAATAAGGCAAAGAACTACACTGAGGTAGGGAAAACCATCTATCCAATTATATGGCCATTTCCCCAGGGTGGTGACACATTATGTACCAAGATTTATCTGATTTTAATACTGTTATCCCAGACAAGCTACAGCCACTGTGGAGCCTGCCACTATGTTCCTTTTGCTTTTTTCTGGTCTTAGCCAAATTTTCTGAAGCTTACTCAGATGGAACATTCTTATGCCTTCCACCTACCTTCTGCGACACCCAATTAAAGTGCAGTTGAGTGGAAAGAGCCCAAGACAATTCCATTATGCAGCAGGATGAGAGGGAGACATCAGTTCCTGTGCAAAATGGGTTGCTACTTAATGACACAGCGAAAGATTTTTACAGAAATATACTTGTTAGAATAAAAGTGTGCTGCTTATTCAAGGTTAAAAATGCTCAAGGATTTTTGAGTCCATTGACAGAAATTTACTGTAGATATGCAGAAACATTTATTAAGGATTTTACTCAGTTACAGAAGCTGAGGTTGCTGCCTTCCAATCAAAAGTTCAATATTAGTTAGGTTTCTTTCCATCTGAACTACAGGTGTCAGTTCTGAATACCAACATTTTTAAAGCAGCCTAGAGATGGCTTCAAGCTATGCTGGTTGACAAGAAAAACATAACCCCAGGTGGGAGAGAAAGGCATCAGAAAACTTGACATTGTAGTCAGTCTCAATTTCCTAATACCCATTTAGAGGGCCTCTAGGTATGTCAGAGATACCACATGTGTGTGAAGGAAAATGGCTCGGACTAAAACCACACCCTGAGACACACAACCATGTTACCAAATCCATCCTCTTGGAAAGAAGGGATTTGAGCCAGAGAGCAGTGTCTTTTGCCTTGTGGAATTTGGTTTGGTATATTAAACATTATCTGGCTGTATCTGTATAGAACTGTGGACAGAAAAAGGAGCTGGGCTAAAGATGGATCACATTTAATTATCTACAATCTTGAAGGCTTAAAGATGATAGTTTTAGGGGATTTTTGTTTCTTTAAGGAAACCACTAGCAATTAAAATTTTTACTATTTGACAATCTCTGGAAGTATATTAAAATTATTTATCAATGGTGTCTAGTGAAAAGTAAACTTAATAATTTGGTTATATGCCAAGAGATAGATGGACATGTTTAACGACAAAAACATTTTGGAGACAAAATTATCAGATCAGCCTAGGTATCATCCTAATTATTCTAAACTATTAAGCAAATATCTTTGTCATTCAATAGCCTGGATTCTGTAATTGCAAATTCTGTAAATTCTAGTGCATTTGTTTTAATGGAGGTTTAAGGGTTGTTGATGAGCAGCTTGGCTTGCCAGGGGAAAGCAAAAAGCCTATTGAACTCCCTTTAATTCCATGGCTACAGCATCCATGGGGCAGGGCTCTGCAGGGAGCTTGAAAGCATGGGTTTTCATGGGTAGGAAGTGGTGGCCTTAAGGGGTTGTAAACACAAATCTCTTTTCACCTGCTCTCAGTTTAATCACCACCCTACTTAGTATGTGTTGGTCCTCATGTATTTCAGAAATAGTCTGTCTTACTTTCTCAAAGTTTCTGATGACCAGGACCTGCAGAGTCAGACCCAAGTCAAGCTTGTGCATGTGTCCATCACTCCAATTGTCTGCAATCATCGAGTAGTAAAAGCACAGAAAAAATCCATGCCTTAAACTGAGGGGAAGAAAACCAAGATGGTAAAAAAAAAAGAGATCCACATAAAAACACCCCAAAAGACCCTAAAACCAAAAACTAAACGAAAACAAACAAAAATAACCCTACACCAAAATCAAGCAGAAGCCATTTTTTCAAATCCTATGAAGGCTCAACTCTGATTTTGAAGGCCTGCTAAGAAAAAATTTTGAGCACATTTCTCAAGGACCAGCCCAGAGAGGAGACGTTTCAACAAAATCTATTAGTGAACAATAATTCGTGCTATCTATCATATTGTGCCATTCATTCATGCATGATCTAACAAGACGACATTTAATACAAAATAAGAATGATGAAGGTCACAGGAATTTGCACAATTTATTATTGGTGTCAAGCCAGATTAGTTTAGCCAGTGCTTGACTAAAATTTGCCTAGGATGAGTCTCTCTGAGTAAAAGGTTATTATTCGGCGGATATTTCCCTCTCATACTCGGTTTTAAACTCTGAGAGCAGAACTGACTGTGGGGAGTTCTCTGAATCTCACTGAAAGAGGTTTATTCACATCTCATGTCATGATTCTCCCTGCTTTCCCTTAGTTTTCCAGATCCCTACAGTCACTCTTCTCAATAACCCACCCAAGGACTCTGAGGAAATGCAGGAGCAATGCAATTCTGAATGGTGACAGAGAAACACCCTTGGGAGACGAGGGGGGATAAAAGAACACATGGTGTGTATGAGCAATGCCTTTTTTAAGACCTTTGAGAGCTGACCTAAATAATCATCTGCAGGAATGAATGGCCCCTTTGAACACAAGTCAAAAACTATCCTACTTAATTACCCTATCTGATAGTTTTGGGATTTACTCTTGAAGACACCAAACCATTTTAGTTCTTCAGTCAAGACAAATACAAATTTGTAACAAATCCTAATCTTTGTTGAACTATAACCCACTAGCACGTGTATAAATGCAGAAGTTGTCCAGTACTTTTTGGACATCCAGTCAAAGTTTATTCTCTCAAAGATTCTTGCCACAGTTTTGGGGTTTTTTTTTAAATCTCTTTTTAAAATACCACATTTGTGCTCCTATGAATAATTCAGACACTGCTCTTGTCCATCTTTAATGAAGTCATCAGAGTTACATCAGGGTTAATTAAACCCAAGAGGCACCAAACTTCAGTGTGGATTAAACAGGATGTCTCATAAGCCTTGGATACGAGAATGAATAATATTCAAATCTGACAAGCACCTATTATTCCTGTATTATTCCTGGATGCATTGGTTATTCTAGTACCCTCGTTATATGACAAAATATGTCTACAAGACTTGACATCAATTTCTACTTCATTTGGAATCATATAAACATCATTTATATCACCCAGTATGTAGTGCAGGGTTAAGCTACACCTCTGGGTAACAAACAAATGTAGACTGAGTTTCCATGGATTCATCATGAACAAAGTAATGTCTTTGAAGAGGGAAGTCAAAAAAACACCACCACAAAAAGCCCTTTGGTCTGAGCAATTTTAAGTCCTAATGCAACATTCCTGCCTATGAAAATTAATGCTGTAGAAGCCCTAGAGAGAAACCTGTAGAAAAACTAATCCATCACCACAGCTAGAGATGGGAAAGACTTCTCCTCTTAAGCTTTTTTTTTTTTGAGACAACAATACTTTCTTCCAGCTGAAATTATTCAAATAGTCAAGGAAGAATTTTTTACCTTCTTTTTTTAAGTTTTCAGCTGAATCAATCCCTCAGTTTAGCTTAGTATGTAATCACATCAATATTAGACTCAGCACAGGAAGTGTGAGAGGAACAAGTGACCAGGACATCTTTTGGTGACACTTTGCCTGTTCAGGGTTCTGAGCTTCAGCCACGCAAGGTGTGTGTTGCTGCAGGGAACGATTGCTCCCATAAAGCTGCTTGTGACTGACAGACTTCAAAATTACTTAGCTTTTTAAATGCCTTGTTCCAATGTGGTCAAAATTCCTCAAAAAAAAAAAAAAGTTTCAATAAAATTTTAAAATCAGTGCCAGCCCCTTGCACCACCACTTTAAAAGTCATTATATGTTAAAAACATTTGAAAGCCTCCTCTGAATGATTCTACATAATAAAACAAAAAAATTGTACAATGATCAGTTGCAATGTGAAAGCTTCTGCTTTGTGAGCAGAGAGGAGCAAGACCCATGTAATTTTTAGACTTCTGATTATTTTGGGTTTTTAACACTTTGCCTGTTCTCATGGGTGACAGCAGTGTCCAATACCAGGCTTTGCCTGATAGATCACAGGAAACTTTGATTGCTTCTAGCTTTGCTAAATGTAAACGCTTGGGCTCTATTTTCTGAACATTTGTCTCTACCTCAGGCAAAACATATTGAGAAAGTATCAGTGAACATATTTCTGTAATTTTCAAGAACAAATATACAGTTTAAAAAGAGATAAGGTTTTATTGAAGTGATACAAAATGACCTAGCATTGATCCTTCAAGAAACTTAAGCCTTTGTGCTTCTCTTTCCTCAGCTTTGCTGCGTGGGCAGTAGCTGAGAGCAGAACAGGACTAATGTACTGATGGGAGAAGAGGGAGGAAGGAACAAAGTCTCACACCATCACAGTTGTTTGTGCAGAAATGTTCTGGCAACAGCTCATGGCACTGTTCACACAGACCACAGCCTCAGTGTGGCATCAGAACTTTGGTAAGTGATGTGCCTTTCCCTATCTGTAAGGCAAAATGAACCATTCCAGCATTGTCCAAACTCCCCTCGAGCCCAGCTTGGGATGTTTCTCTCTGCATGGATGTGATTTAACAGAGTTCCTTCCCCCTGCTCAACTTCACAATCTCCAAGCAATCCCTGTGGCTCTTCAAGAATGAATTACCTGGTTGGCTATTCCTGATCTCCTAAATTTCAGCTGAAATCACACCCTATCAGGTCAATAATCAGAACAGTGGGAGGATTTGGGAGCTTAAAACAAGACAGGTAAGACAGAGTGCTAATGAACAAAACACTGAGTTTTCAAATGCAGTTGTTTTTCCTCAGTGTATTGAAAATAAATGAAGCTCATTTTCAAGGATAAGAGCATTCTTTGAGCCATATACCTGTAACTGGGCTTGAATTTGTACTTCCACTGCCTTTGGAGAGTTTCATTATTTTTTATAATATTCTAGCTGCCATTCAAATCTCAAACAAATAATGAATAATGTAAAATCAATTGCCTGGGAATAGGTTTCCATATAAAAATC
This sequence comes from Ploceus nigricollis, assembly GCA_013399945.1. Lineage (NCBI taxonomy): Eukaryota > Metazoa > Chordata > Aves > Passeriformes > Ploceidae > Ploceus > Ploceus nigricollis. Next base: position 1,418,273 of record VXBC01005816.1, read on the forward strand.
CAGTGAGTTGGGGTAATGTGGCTCAATTTTTTTTTTTCCTCATTCCAGTTGTTCAGGAGCTACTTTTAATCTTCAGACTCCCAGGTAATTTATACCCAACAACCAACTTACAGATTTCATTTCATCAAACAGACTGATGAGAATGATAAATTTTTAGACTGCTGAAACATACAATCCTGACAGGTTTGAGATGCTGTGAATGGTTTCAGGAGTACCTCTTGGGGCAATATTACTTTTTATAGATTCTTAGCTATGAAAAATCCATACTCAAAGCATGATGAAAGATAAAACACAGTTCATAGATAAGTTTGGATAATGACCTCTGATAGACATTCTACCAGCTGTTGACTGATGATTGTTGATTTTCATATCATATGAATTATTTTCATATTTCATATTTTCATTTAAAGATGCAGTAATACATCTTTAATTACAATTCCAATCACCTCTAGTGAAGTAGGAGCTACACTGTATACTCCAACGAGCTTCAAGTACATTCACATAATTGCTCACATACAATATATTTGAAAATTTGACAGGCATGTTAAATTAAATAGTTTTTTATTTTTGTATCTTGGCATTGCTATCACTCATTTCTAAACAGTGTCTGTATGTCTTTGATACTTTCAGCCCACAAACAGACCAAAGTCACATTTTTAAGATGATGGTCTCAGTAGTTTGGCATAAGCCTGCAGTGCAGGTCTTTCCCAAGATAATGAGCAAATAATTAAATGATAGGATGATCTTGTTTTTTTTCTTTTTAAATACATAAAATGTAGTGATTTACCAACATTTCAAGTCTTTTAAAGACTACCAAATTATTCACAGTGAAGATAAAAACCAAGGAACTTTGCAAATTCCTCTGGTGCCTTTTTCACCACTGCAGAAATCAGACTGCATGAAACCTTCATCTATATGCATTGTGAAAGTGCTTTTGAGCCTGAAAACTGGTAGAGGGGAAAAAAGTGCAGTGCTTCTAACTTCAAAGCAGCAAGACCTTGAAAGCCATCAAACAAATAAAAAAAATGTAAGGTTTTTTCATCAAGAACTGTTGACATGTAGGCAAGGTACCCCAGGAATATCCCCAGAATCATGTCTCTCACAATTAATTTTTACACCAATGAACAGCCAGGCAAGACCAGAAATTTGATGAGAATGTCTGGGACTTTTTTTTCATTTGTTTCTTTTAATCAGTAGTTTCCCCATGGAAATCAGATCTATTTAATACAAAAGAAAAAAATATCATACACCTCCCATTTTCTTCCAGAGAAAGAAAAAGTAATAAACTAGAGATTTGGGGTGTTTCTGACCAGCATTAAGAGTCACTAGCTTTGCAAGTTATTCCAGGTTGTAGAGATAAACACATTATTTAGGATATGTGTCTAAAAATTCTTTTCTAGCTGTATCCTCCTGAACTCATCTGGAATTCTAACTTTCAAATAATCCTTTGAATTACTGGGTCATTGGAACATACATCCACACAAAAATTCCTTTAAGTACTGTTAAAATATTCATAAGTTTTAATCAATAAATTACATAGATTTTTTTCAGTGGCATGTTCACATCAAGTGTCAAAAAGATTATCTTACTTGGTTAAATTTAAGTGAGAAGTTTCTTCTGTCTGCAGAACAAATGAAAACTAATATCATTAATCTTTGATACCATGGATATTAACTGTATTTATAGCTACCAAATTTGTGCACCCTGAAGTCTGAGAGCTCCCAGTGTAGATTAGCTTTTCTTCATATCAAAAGTCAGGAACAAGTCATTTGCATACCAATAAAAAACATACATAGCTCAGGACACCTCTAATAACTTTCAGGGATCAATCATAGAAATGTACACTTTCTGATTTGGTACCAAAAAAAGACAGACCATCAGAAATGCCTTCACTACATGAATGAAAGAGAAGATTTTGCTGTTAAATTTTAAGTTCAACTGAGTGGACTTAAACTTCACTCTCAGCACTGTCCTGATCATCCTATTTGTTGAGGTACACAAATATCATAGCAAATGTTCGCCTCATGAATTGCTAGCTCATCTGTAAATTAGAAATCAATGAAAACTAAAAAAGAAAAAAGTTACACTATCAGCAAAGTATTTCCATGAAAAAGATCTGGAAAAGTCTCTTGACATCTGAATTGAAATCTACACCCCAAAGAATCTGACACTCAGCAGGCAAGAACTCTGCCAGAAAGGAGAAGAATTTTGTTGGTTTGTAGTGTTGTGCTTAAGGTTTAATCAAGTAACCCCTAAACCCCCACCCACACACTGTTACCTACTCACTAATGACTTCTCTGCTTTCCCACCTCCATGTAACACAGCACTGGCACTAATTCAAAAGTTAAGTGGTATTTCCCACAGATTAAGTCAAGAACTGTATAGCCAAAGAGGAGCTGCTTACATGGGCCTGCTAGAACTCTCCAGGAGAGGCTGAAGCCAAAGAGAGAGGAAGAGGTTTTCTCTGTTGTTAATTAAGCTGAACATCCTCCTTCTATCCAGGCAGAGTATTTGCTATCCATGGTCCAGTATTTAACAGAAAAAAAAAATTCCTATAACTTGGTTGCTCAGAACCAGAGAAATCTCCCATTTCTTTAAATAATCCAAGTTGGCTTGGAGGCTTCAAAGCATTTGAAGTCACAGTGCCCACTCTTGAGATACTAAATAATGCAGCATAAGAGGAGATTCTGCCACACAGCAAGGCAAAAGGAGGAAAGACACTTTGAGCTGAAGGAGGCAATTAAGGTAGGACTGCAAGGGGACCCTCAGGACGAGTGTTGAATGTTCCCTGCAAAGTCACCTTTCTGACTTTTCAAGGACTAAAGGCATCAGAGGAATAGATGTAACAGCCAGGCTTTCTGCTTATCATTGACAGCTCCTGGCAAGTAGCAAGTGGGTACAGACTAAGCCTAAGGAAAGCATTCTTCAAAGGTGCCTGACTGCCACTGAGGCAGCCAGACACAACTTCACTGTTTGCAGTCCCTAAGGTGAGCATAAATTGCTTTTCAAGGGGGACTAGTTGGCCATTGCATGCTATGTTTCCCTCAGTGCTGGGGCACTGGCAAAGGCAAGGCTGTGGGGCAAGAGCAGCAGGAACACGACTGGTAGGAAAAGGCCAATGCTTGAAATATTCTTGATCTGATTCTTTCCTTTCCCAAGTCACAGTACTGACAGCCCTAGCACAGTGATGTTTTCAGCACTGGGAAAGTCAAAACTACAGGGTTTCCTAGCTTCCCCTCAGTATGCTTTAGTCATCTGACTGCTGTCTTGGAGTATCTCCCATGAACTAATTATGTAAGAGCAATCCTCACATGCTGGGATTTGTTAAAACTTCCTGTTACAAATACCTACTGGATATGCCAACATATCAGAAAACATGTCTAACTCCCAATCAGTTTGTATTTTTAGTGCAAGAAATGTTTCTATAGTACTGCCTGAAACTCTTAATTAAGCAGAAATACAGTAATGAGACCAAGACAAACTCTACTCTCAGAGAATAAGAATAAATCTATTGCCTCCTTGATTTTTCACATACACACAAGTGAGCAGGACTTTGGTTTAATATCATTATTTCTGTCAGAGTCATTGTTCACATCCAGGTGAGCTGAGATTACTCGGCCATAGGACCTGATTTGCATCCTGATTACCCTGAATCACAAGTATGAGTCCATTTCCCAAATGCATGACAGGAGTTCAGATTACATTTCCACATCGGAGAAGAAAAGGAGGGAGCATGCAGTTTGCAGGCCAGCATGCCAAGGCTCAAAAATCCATTATGCAAATCTTCTAGGAAAACCTATTCAGCCTGCTCATCTTGTTTGTTTGTCAGCTTGAACAAGGATCAGGATAAATTCTTCAAGCTGTACAACTCAAGCTATCCTTTTGTTGCACAGTGACAATTTACACTGATGATACATTACACAAAGGAGGTGGAGGAGCAGAGGGTGCTGGAAGCAGCCACCTTTTTTCTCCTAGGCACAGCAAATGATTCCCAAGAAATTCTACAGCTCTGATTAAAATATAAGTTTCCAAGACGCACAAGAACATACTGTGAAATTTCTATTATCTGGTACTTTTGTAAGAAATGCAGCTTTTGCCTGAGAAGTAAACAGCTCAAGTCCAGCTTGACTTCACCCAGCCCTGGGAATAAACACAGCCCTACATTTGCTTTGTAGTGATGGATTTCAGCCTGTGTTTTTACAAGGTAAGAAACAGAATTACTTGCAATACCTTTGAAATAATTCAGAATTAAAACAAAGCTACTTTCCACGGAAAGGATATTCACAATATGTGGTCTGTGTCACTAACATTATTTAGGGATTCTACATTGGAAAAAAAAACCCAAAGAAACCCACAAACCAAAAAGTGAAATCACCAAAAAAGCATCTTCCCAAAAAAAACAACCAAACAAGAGTAAAACAAAAACTAATTGCTCCACTGCTGAAGAATGAGTAAAGATGAATGTGATTTTCCTTACAAAACTCAGAACATACGTCTTTTCTGATTCTCATTCTTGCAATAGCCCTGTTTTTTCACTGGCTGCAATTACACCTGTGCAAAAACATTTCTTCTTATTCTTCAGTATGTTATCACAGAGGCAACACCACCATCTCTGACTGGATCAGCCTTAACCAGCAGCACGTCCCTCTTGGAGCTGCCTGGCATTGGCTCTGCTGCACAGGCAGGGAGCTTCCAGCAGCTTCTCACAGAAACCAGCCCTGTATCTGCCCCAGTACCAAAATGTGGCCATACAAACCCAATACAATGTGGTATTGAATGCAGGACAGTTCATACTTTGTGAAGTGCCTTGATTTTTGTTTATCATATAGTGCCAATATGAGTACCCCAAATTCTTATAGATGGAATTAAAGCTCAAAACTTCACACTGGGGAGCCTGCTGAAGAGCTGGCACTTTCATTCTTGTAAAAGTGGCTTCCTACCAATGGTAAGAGCATTCCTATCTGTAAGCCACTAACTAAAGCACTACCAAGACAATATTAGAAAACCTGAAGCATAATAACACCCTGACCAGCCACAGGAGAGCTGCCAGTATCCCTCAGGGTTGTTTAACTGATCATATTCCCCCTATGTGTCTTGTGACACTTGTGGGAATTGATCCTTAAAGATTTCATCCATTATTTCTAACATATTTTCTAACTTTCACTCTGTTTGGCTCAGGTTTGATATTTAATAACCTGAAAAACAAACACAGGTGGGCTGCCAGGCTGCCTCTCAACAGTTTCTGCTGACAAAGGGGAAACAGAAGACAGCAGGCTGGAGCTGACATTGCAAAGCTTGGCTTTTTTATAACTGTTTCCTCTTCTTTTTAATTTGAAAGACAGGCTTGAGCTTCCTCTGGGAAGTAAGGATTTTGGGACAGTCTCAGAACTGCAGACAGCCCCAGCACAGGCTCCTGCCTGTGAAAAGGGGCTCTGTTTTGCTGAATTCTCTGTTTTTTCCCCAGTGTGTTCATTGATCACTATCTTTTTGATGATCACATTGCAGTCACCTACAAGGAATTTTTCCCTGTTATTGTCCAACAAACCTTCAGTTTCTTCTCCCAGACAGCTCCCCAAAAGTTAGTCTACTCCTAAATTTGTTTATCCTTTTGTTGATATGTTTTTCAAATTTCACACTGCATCATTGAAGCTGTTATTGCTCATTAGATTCAAGTTCCAAGACTTTTTCTCCACATTGTCCTGATTTCTGATCTTGATTCATTTATTTACAAATATTTTTTCTTGGTATTTACTTTTGTTCCATATTTTTCCATGCTGAGTCAGAATTAATATTACCATCCCATCTGGTGATTTCCAGATGCATATGGAACCCTAATTTCCTGGTATAAATAAATCCCCCAAAGCAATCTTTCTTAAAAATCAAACACTTCTAGGAGAGAGAAATGATCTGAGTAAAAAAGAGTGAAAACAAATTTTAAGAGTCTTTACTTAGCTATATTAATCCCATCCATAAAGTCTGTTGACAACTAGTTTGTGAGTAATTAGGAGAATTGAATATAAATTCTCATGGAGCTGAAAACACCATTGATCTCATATTCTCTCCAAAGTGAACAGGAAGTGCCTTAGTGGCAGCTGGGTTTTTTCACTGATGCACATACAATGCAGGAAATGGTGGTTTTTGATTGTTAGTACCCTGCAGACTTTCTGGTAACCAAGAGGAGATCCCTGCCTAAGCTCTACTGTCCTCATTTAATTTGGCTACTCAACATGCAACTGGAGAGGTCACATCATGTCAAGACACCTTTCCAGTGTGCTTGCAGTCAAAATTAAGAATGCCCCATTTAGCACCATTATTAATATACATAAAGAGGGAATACAAATAACTTCCCAATCTAGGTCTTCACAACTACAGTAAGGTTTAGAATTACTTTACTTCAAATAGCTGCAAACAAGCATATATGAGAAAAAAAAGTGCCTGTAGTCAATTGTACCAACAGAATTAAGCAAAAATACCAGCAAGTCGAGTAGAAAATTGGCTAGAAATTGGAAATCAAGTTGTAATAGGCAATTGTTTATGAAGGAGGCAAACAGGGTAGAAGGGATATTTCTTGTTTTCCATCTCTATCAGTTATGTAGATGAAGGAATAAGAAATCCCTCAGGAAATTCAAGAAATCTGATAAATACTATTCACACATTTGCCTAAACATTAGAATAAGAAGAGATATTGGGTACTAAATGCTGTCCCAACAGCACTTTGACACAGAAGTCTAGCAAATAGAATTTAATACAGCTGCGTGGACTTTGCATAATGAAAGTTAAATATTAATTCTAAACACAAAGTAAAGAGCAAATAATGCAGACAACAGTTATTAAAAGGATTAATGAAGCGCAATAGGTTGTTTCTCCCCAGCTGCATTGTAAGAGCAAGGAAATGGGAGAGCAAGATGCTAGGCTAGAAATCCTAAGTTATATTACACAATAAACAAAATAACCTATACTTGCCATACTAAATTCAGTTTTGGCTCATTATTTATAGGAAAGTATTTAGGGGAAAACAAACAAACACAAAAAAGGAGTATGCAGGGTATATGTTATTCTAGTCACTGCCAAATAAGAATTACCACGAAGTTGTGTTTCCTCAGTCTGTTTCAAAAGACACATGAGTAAATGCTTTAATAGTTTTCAGTAAAAAATACATATGTTTATCAGCAGGTTCATTATTTCCCTCACAGGTACTTATTTCTGAAGTTTCCCTTAGGTTGAAGTAAAGCATATCCATTCCCCATATTTCTAAAGTAAACACGTCTGTGATTGTTATTGATGGGAAGAATTATGTGACAGCAATGCAGAGCAGGGATCACAAACAAACAGTGAGACTCACCAAGCTGTGCACAGACACAAATACAAGCAATGGTGTTGCTAACAGCTGGTAAACATACAAATTTGGTGTTCCTGTCGTCTTGTGTGACATTAGGGTCAAGCATGTGAAACAGAGAATTGTATAGCTTATTTGGATCCCCCATACATTGCTATTAATGCATCATTAAAAGGCTTCTAGCTAAGCCTGGAATAAAATATTAATGTAGTGAGCCATTATATTCATAATGGTGCATTGTCATTTTTAATAGCAACAAGACTGAATCCTAGAAAACATATTTTCACATTAACCTATTTTTTCCTCTCAATCTACTTGCCTATGAATGGGCTATGCGTGGGCTATTCCTGTCCCCTTTTTCCTAGTTTTTAAAACTAATGGTCAGAAAACTTTCTCCAGCAGAATATTACTTCATTAAGACTATGATTTTGGACTGAAAACCTGTGAATTTCAACAAAAAGGAAAAGGCAACTTCTTACTTCCCTCCTGCCCCAAACTTAATCTCCTTTGTAAAAGCTCCAATTTACACATTGAAAAGTATTTTTAAAAAAGAGAGAGATCTGTGATACAGTTCTTAAAATACTAATTTATGCTCTTAGATAGGCAAAGATTTCAATTTCAAAAAAGGGTGTGCTTTTCTACTCAGTCCCTCTAACTTTAAAGAAGTTGTTGTTATGAATCTCTAATCATAAAACATTAACCTGGTACAGATGCACATCTAGAAAAATAGCATGTTATGCATTTTAATTTTCTGCTATCTGGCATATTTGCTTTCTTTTCCATCTTTCTTCACTATGACTGGATGCTTCATTCTCCCTTCATGCTTTTTAAGGAGCAATGTTTCCACCTATTTAATAATTTGGGTGCTAACCAGCCTTTGTTGACAAAGGTCTTAATTAAGTTTTCCTCAAATGATGATGATTTAGTTAATGTACTACAATGATCATAGTAATTTATAACATAATTTACAAAGGCAATAGCCCTGTATAGAAATAAGGTCCAACCATACAGAAAAAAAAATTCTATAATATCCTAAAGCATTCTGGTCTGCCAAAAATAGCCACAGATAGGAACTGACAAGAAAACTGAAGTTGCAGTGCTCTGACAGACAGAAGAACTCTTCCATCAAAGATTTCCTGCCTTTGGAGACAATACAAAAGTCCTAACATTTCTCTCGAGAGGTGTTAATTCAGGAGTCGAGTTTAAGAAAGAAAATTTTAAAGCTCTGGATTCAGTACAGCTTTGCTTCTTTATAAATGAGTAATTCCATGTCCTGTGTCAGGGACATACCCTGGAAGATGAGCTAGGATGTTTATTTCCACTTAAAAAAGAATAAAAATAGCCTTGTGAAAAGAAGAGGAAAAAAATCTGCTGTCCAGTTCAAAATGAATGCCAGTACTTCTTTACAAGACTAGCATAATTGATGGTCCTGTACAGAACTCAGAACATGTGCTTTGTATTTTTGCTAATGAATGACTGAGCTAGTAATAGAAATTTTGATAGACAACAGTGGAAAAAAAGTCTTATTCAACTGCAGATTGTATTTTTATCCAACACAATGCGGTTTTCGTGACGCATTGCAACCCCAGGGGTAGTATATCATCTGAACAACACGAATATGATTACAACTCAGAGTCAAAGAATGACTCTAAGGACCACCCTTCAAATAGAAATGTATATTAAAAAATCAATTTCTTTGCATTAGTTGAACTTCTGGATTTTATCAATAGTTTGGTTACAGCCACTGGGCCAGACTTGCAGCTGATATAAATCAACATAGTCAGTGGAGCTCCAGACGACATTGAAGATTGTTTGTGTCAGTCACAGAGAGCTGAGAAAAGTCTCTAGCAACGCTCCAGCTGGTAGCCAGAGTTCCATTCCAAGGGAAAAGGAAAGAGAATCAGGTGTAATAGAGCATGAAACTTGATCCAATACAGGCAGTAGAAAGCCATTGACCCCAGAGTTTGGGCTAGATGATTGAGGGGGAAAACCTAATTAAGAAATTTGCTTATGAGAACTTACTTAACAGTCTAAAATTTAGGTGTTTACTTAAACTAAGCATCTGGAGATTCTAGTAGCAGACATGCGCTTCAGCTCACAAGGGGACTAATTCCTCTTCAAAGACTATGCATTTATTTTGGTCAGATGCCAAAATTTAAAGGCATAAGTTCTGTGTGATTTTTTGCAAGTAATAGACCTGATTACCTTTCACCACCCCTTATATATTATCAATTACAATCAATTAGAAAAAACCCACATACTTGAAGGACAATTTTTTACTGTACATTGAAAAAAATTGGGTATGGACAGAAATATGAAAGACTCATTCTTTGTATATGATTAAGAATTGAAAAAATAGAGAGACACTGTACATTGAATTACTCACAAATATGTCAAAAAGACAGCAAGAATTTAAATAATTTATAGAAGTATGCAGCATAGATAGGACAACATTTCTATACCAACAAATGGCAAGTAAAAACACTAACAGCTAGAAAACTGAGCTGCTGCTAACTGATCCTATTTCTGTAACTTAAGCCAATTAAATATTTTGGGCATGAGACTGTAGAACAAATTTATCCAAGATATAATTAAATAGGTGATCAGGTCACAGAGTAAGCTCCTGCACAATCAAGATTCTGCACTCAGAATAGGAGCAAGTCTCCCATGCAATCTTTTGCAAACTCATTCTGATCTCTGTAAACATCTCCTTTAGCCACAACTTTTCTCTACATGAATAATAATCACCCTTTGTTTTTGTAGGGAGGTATACTGCAATGATTTTCTGTCTATCAGAGATGCAGCAGGTCACAGTTTCTGCTTAGATTCTTTTATTACTCAGGGTGGGCAGCAACTTAATCAAGAAAGGACACCAGTGACAAAGTTTCTATCCTGATATTAGCAGCTGTACGTCTGTGTTTAGGAGACACTCTGGAAAGCAACAAGAGAAAACCCTGTCTGAATATTAGCAAACAAAATTCAGTTTACCTGCATACCCTATGCAGGGCAAGTGAGAAGCCATAAATAAGTCTGACTAAATGAACAAGCCATGTCAGATGCAAACAAATGTTCACAAATATGTTATTAACTCCTTCCCCACAGTCTGCCTGAATACAAAGGTTTTGTTGCAAGTGCAACCTTATGAAATCTTGTATTCATAGAAAAGCTTGATTTAATATCTGTGGCCCATGCCCTCAAAGGCTTCACTTACCCATATGAATTCTCCATCACTCATGTCAAGGTGAATTATGACCAAATGACAATTTTCCTATACATTTCCAGCACTTTAGGCTCATGGTTTTTTTAGATCCCACATGAATCAACCAGGCATAAAAATTAATCCTGCGTTCAGAGACTGGCAAATGTACCCATTTATTTAAAATTTGCTCACATGGATAGATTTATTTTTGCACAGCTCTCCTACAGGACAGGATTAATCCAACCCTTCCCTGGAAAACTTCATTCTACTCTAACATCACAAAGCACCCATTAAAACTCAGAGACAATGCTGAGCTGATGGGTTTGGCTCTTTCTGTAAGCTGAGTAGATAAGGGATTATCTTAGAAAGCTTCTTAAATCTAAAAATATCTCTTAAAAACTTTTTACAATTAAAAAAAGTCTAACATACCCTTAAAGAGACAGTAAATAAATAATTGTATGTTTGAGAAGCAGTAAGTGTTCAACAAATTCCTGTGCATAGTACCAGAGATACCTGTGTTTTGTTAATATCTTAATTCAAGAGAGGATGTAAACAGCTCATAAGCCTATTTTAAATCTTCAAAGTAAAGCAAGTTTTCTTGCCAGTGTTATCCATTCAACTTCTCTTTCATCTACCACATTCCAGCAACAAAAACCTAACAAAAAAGACCAACCTGTCCTTGTGAGGGAGGAAGAGAAAAAACATATTTATGTAGTCTAATTTTTTTTTTTCTTTCACCAGACAGCATGGGCTGGCCATGCCCTAAAGGTCAATTTCTCTCTTTTCCAAAGGAGAATCAGACATTAGGGTATCCCATCTGGAGAATATCTTGTTCCCTTTCATTAGATGGCTGAATTCATTGCATGTTCCTCAAGAGAGCTTTACTTCAGATTTATGTATCTAATGGTGAATGCTCATAGAGACTATGTGAAAATCATGCAGAAAATATCTCCTAGCAGAGTCCTTCCAGAAACAGAGACTATTGCTACTGAAAGACAGTCTTTACATCTCTTCAATCACAAAAAATACATAAAGTGAATTAGAAACACAAAGCTCCTATAAACTTTTCTTTAGGGGCAGAAATGCTCTAAATTGATCATCTGTGAGAAGACTGAGTCTGACAGAGGGTGCAGATTTTAGGACCAAAGGCTTCCTGAATAACTACATTCTTATATCTTCCTTAACTCAATATATTATATGCAGCAGAAGTTGATCTCTTTTACACACATACACACTGAAGTCTAAATTTAAGATCTCCAACAGAAAAAAAAATCTCTCTTTTAGATGTCTGGCAGTTACGTTTAATAGCCCAGGATTTATTACTTCTTTGAAGAAAAATACCTGATGTTGTTTTTGGACTTGAACTTTAAACAAAAAGATAGTTTCTGTTAAAGGTAAACAAAAAGCACATTGGTGGATCACCTTTTTGGTAAGATGCAAATTTTACCTTAGTTCTAGGGGCTCAGATACCTAAAATCACAAATCTGAATGTACCTTAAAGACTAATCTAATCCCCATTTTCCATACTGATCTTAAAATAATATTTTTAAGTTAAAATTTATTTTAATCATGAAATCAAGTCCTGGCATTCTCTAATTACATGGGCATCATTGACTCTCATCATTAGTCTTTTTGCATCCATTAAACTGTTTTGCCACCAAAATAACTCTGCTGCTTTAAGAGGTGTTAATCTACCTAAGCAACTCCCTGCTGAATATTTAGTAGGACTCATCTGAGACATATGAGTCAAAGGTCCTCATTTCAGCATGTTCAAACCCTAGGATACAGCTTTTTGACCTTTACTTATTTACCCTGTGCTACATGTTGATGGTAGCTCACCAAAACTGTGCTATGAGTAGAGCACACAGATCAAGACTTTTGTGAAGCTGAGTCCATGGGAACAAATCCTTGCATTTCAAACTGAGTCTGCACTAAAATAGCTGGAATCTCTGGGTGCCTATGCAGAATTCAAGCACAAGGGTTTTAGCAGCTGTGTCTGCCTCAGGCACAGCTGACTTCATTGGCTGGCATACTGCAGCAATAATTTTGGATTCCCTCTTCCTGTGTCAACTCCTAGCAGCTTTTAAAACCCTTAAGATTATGATTCCAGGACCCCTGTGTAAGCCCTAAACTGTTCTAAATTTTAAAGGGAGCTAATTTGCAGAGACAGTCTATCCTTCAATAATTAAATGGTGTTTCACTCCTTACTGCACTGACTGAAATCGGATGTGATGATCTAACAAGATAAAGGGCATCACCTGGGTTTTTACATGTGTGTATTTATATAACCAAACATAGGCATCCTCATTACCCAGTCTTGCAAGTATTGTCATTGAAGAACTGCCTTGCAAACAGTACAGACAGATTTCAGCTACTTCCTCTCCTAGTGAAATTTCTGGGTTTCACAGATTGTATAAAGTCACCGTAAATGATGAATTCCTACCATGCCTGCTGGGCACGGTGAGAAAACAGCAAAGAGATAAGCAACTGTAGCTATGCAAATCTTCCCTGGTTTATCTTTTGCTAAGGTGAACAACAATGCAGCTGCACCAGGGTTTATAGTAAGAAGTATAAAAAGGGAAATGCCTGTGGTAAGCAACCATGATGAAAGAAGAAAAAAGGAAAGAAGCTTCATAACCTTATATGTTATGTGCATAAAAGCATTTTAAAGACATTTCATCTCTCTTCCAAAAAGAGCCTGTGCAATCGTAATCTAAAGTTTTCAAACTAAGTTCTAAGAAACTGCAATATCTGGCTTCTCCACAGTTTTCTTCAATTCAAAGCTGATATTTAAAAGCCCATTTCTGACCTTTGTTGTTATTTCCACTTGTTCCCATTACACCCACTGATAGCCATGAGCTATGTGGGATGACATTCCAGGTCGGTTGAGCTATTGTAAAAAGTCTATTGGTTTAAATAAAGTTTAATTTGTGGAATTAACTTCTTGGTATCATCTCTAAACTTCACTGCTAGCTTCACTTTCACAATGTGAAAGAAATCTTGTTCTTTTCTTTGAAGGCGTGCATTCCCACAGCCTGATTCCAGACAGAGCCTCACCTCATATCCTTGCTCACCTAAATGCCACTCCAAGAGAAACCACCGACTCCTGATCTCTTCCATGGGTACCCCAACAGGTTTTCATGGCTGACTGGTTTCCCAGGAAAGACAATCCCCATTCTGGATGACTTCCTTACAAACACCTTCTCACATGCTTTGAGCTTCATGGAGAAATTACCAGAAAGCCTGTGCAGGAATCCACAAATCAAAAACGGTTCTTAACAGAACACTATTGGAAATTGGTAAAATGTCAACCAAAATCACTAACCTGCTTGCACAATTGTCACTGGTCCCAAAATTTATCAAGTATATTGTCTACCAAGAAATTTGAGGTGGACCGTTTGAGTTCCACCACCCAGCCCCTTGAGAAGTATCTTTTTGGGCTTCCAGGCCTTTTGGTAAACTCCAGGCCTGACACCCTTTCACATGTATTAGATCAGACAAGAAGGAATGCAAGGAGGCACAGGCTTCAGCTATCAGTGCAAGAAACCCCTGTGTATTAACAGGCTAAGCAACAGACTCACTTTGAAACCCTTCATGAGGCTTACCACAAAGTTTCAAAGCAGAAAAGGCTCATGCCTTTATCCAGTGCCCCTACAAGTGTTTGGATAGGCATTGAGATATTGCATTATCCTCACTGGTAAACAGCAAACTTCTTTATTTGGAATCATAGGACACATAAGATCATCACTCTCGAAATGTTGTGATACTACTTTGCCCTTAGTCCACTCATGCAGAGAGCAACCATTCAGCAGCTTCCAAAAGCTCACAGGCTCCAGGCTCATGCACTCAGTAAATCTCATTTCAGAGCAAAAGCACTTATGGCATCTTGAAGCTGCTGCCACCATCTGAGAGAACTAAAATAATTTATTGAGAAGAATGCACCAACACCCCCAGCACACAGCAGCAAGATCTCACTTCCCTACCTAAGCACAATCTCCTCCCTTTTGCCCTCCCTATTCCTTTAGTTCAGGGACTTACAGGGAGAAAGCTGCAGCCTCAAAATGGTGTTTTGTTTCCCATCACCAACAGCAGCAAAATCTGAACACTAGATGGTATAAATCAGTGATATTGTCGTGGCTTTGAAACTGCCCCTGAATTGCAGCAGTGGAGGATCTAGAAAAGCACACACCATATTTTCAACTCTTCCTTCAATCTAGCAAAGAAAGAAAATTTAATTTTCACAGCACACCTGAGAACAAGATCATAAGTAAGCAATCTGCTTAAATTAAAGCTACACACTGTATGCAATATTGTTTACTGATTCAAAGATTAACAAAGTTATACTAAATTTGATCTCTGCAGATAGGAAAGCACATTAAAGGGAGCTCTTTTATTCCACTGGTATTCTCTAAGGTACTTTTGTGCCTATAAATCAGGTTTGGATTCACACAGAACATTTAGCAGACTTAGGCATGATGCACTGAAACAGAAGTAAGATATAATTAAGCACTGACATGACAGCTAACAAATGTGTTTCTGAGCAGTTTCCACATGCCTCATGTGGCATTATGAGGCACCTAAGCCAAAAGCTCAGGGTACATTAACTACCAGAGAGGGGCCATAATTCTCTCCAACTATACAACCTGCCACATTTACTTGCTATTTTGAAATACAATTTGCAAATTAAAAGAAAGGAATAGAAAAAGAAAAGAAAAAGGAAAGACAATCAAACTTGGGTAGTGCAAATAAAAGCATGAAAATCACAGTATCCTGAAGGAAAGTTTCCCAAATTCCATAGCTATCCAAGAATAAACCATACAGTAAACAATAAGGATAGATAATGGAGTCTGAGATCCAGTGTTAGTTTTCCTTTCAGCCAAAGTGCTGAGTGCAAATGCTAAACTGCATGTAGCAGAGGGCTGTAACATAACCTATGATGGAGTTATGAAAAAAAACCCTCAAAAATAATCAGCAGTACAGCACTCTGTGGTTTATTTGGAAGGAGTTCTTCCAAACTAAGTTTGCTCATGTGCTGAGGCAGATGAACGCTTCTCAGCCTGAATCACAGTCGTGCTGAGAAAAATGCACAGCGATGCCATAGCTCTGGAATATTTCATTTCTTGGCAGTGTATGACAGTAGCACTAGTCACTTAAATTCAACACCACCGGCTACTTAAATTCAACAGCAACTGTTAATGATTTAGCATCTACTGGCAGTTTGTCCCCCCTAGCCAGTAAGCAGGGCTGCAAAGGTCCACAGGCACCATCATGCTGATTAGCAGTGATTAACAGTGATTAGCCTGTTTGATCCAGGATTTACACACAGCACAGGCTGTGCTGGAAATCAATCTCCATATCTGGGATTTAGATCTGAGCTGCTGGGGAGGATGTCCCTGCCTTGCTGGTTGCAGAAGCAGGCAGCAGGCCAGCAGAGAGAGCAGGCAGAAAAACCTTCTCATTGCCAGCAGCAGAGCTCGCAGACTCCTCCTCAGCAAGCAGGGCCAGCAAGGACACCCCAGCGTGGACCTAAACAGGGCAGTGCAGGGCAGCAAAGCAAGTCCTATTTAGGGCCTTTTCAGAGCTTGTTCTCTGCAGAATGAGTCCTCACACCGTGAATCAGCCGTCAGGCTTTGTATACCAAGCACAGTGCACACACATCTCAGCTGTAAGCAATTACACCGAGCAGGCAGGTTAACCCCTTAATCTCTCTGGATACACTCTGGAATCAATGGAGACAGATCACCTGCTGCATTCCTTCCACAGAAATCAGCCCTGTAAATTCCATGCACAAAGTCTGCTGTCTCAAACATGCCCGGTCCCCAAACCTCACTGCTTGCCAATCTTTAAACAGTGTTTCTAGAAACCTTGAGCTCTTTCATGGCAGGGCATGAATGGAGAAAGAACTCTGACTGAGAAACTAAGTCTAGATGGCTGCTGAGGAGCAAGACTGATGTTTTCCTTACTGGCTCCCAAAAGCAAAGCAATTATATATGGTGGGTTGAAGAGTATAAATAAATCAGAAGTGGTTTTACTTTTGTTAAACTGACCTCAAAAACTGGCACCACTACTTCCATTGGGAACAGGCAATTCTTTTCATATAGCAACATTTTTATCTGAAGATATTGTTTTAATGCTTTGAGAATTATCTCAGAACACTCTAGTTATTTTTCATTTGTAAGTTTATGCTTCATTATTTGGTAAGAAACATTTTAAGAGTTAGGGGGTTTAAAAATATGTTTATATTATTTTTAACCTTAATTTACATCATGCCCTAGAATTTCGACAATTTGCTCTTAAATTGCCAATTAACTGAGAAAACAGCCACTTGCACAGTTCTGTTACAGAACAACCCAAGAGGGAAGCAAGGTGGCTCCATTATCCCAGCATTTGAATGCTCCTGGGACAGAGAATAGTCTGAATTTGAAAAGCAGGGATTCTTTGGTATGTAAACCCAGAGATGACTTTACCCCTCTAGCTTTTCTCTCCTGGGAAGCACTCATTCCTCTTCTCGACAGTTTTATTCAGTGATTGATTCCATTAGAAAACCAAACAAAAACCACAAAATAAAACATCTAAACCCAAAAACATACAAACAACCCTGCCCCTCAAAAAACTCAATGTTTCCTACCACAAACCCAAACAGATAAAAAACTCCACACAAATAGTCAAATCACGTTTTTACCAATGTCAGATTTGGTTGAAATTGGGCAACAAGTTCAAAAGTTATTAGGCAAAACTGACATGTGCATGCACCCACATGAACTTAAACTTTATTTTCTCAATTAGACTTGCTATTGATAACAATAGTAATAAAAAAAGAAAAAAACCCTGAGGATCAGGCACTAGAATTTAGCTTTCATACTCTCAGCCAAAAAACACCTATCACTAAACTACAACATTGTAGCAATTTTTCTTCAGTTCATGACTCCCATCTGACATACTTTTTAGGAGCTTTCCCCCTGCTTTGCCCATATTATTTTTGTTTCTGGTTTTACACAAGTTTTGGGGGATAGAATCAAGTAGGAGGGAGTACCTTGAAGGAACTAGAAAGGGAGGACAAAAAGAGAAATATCCTTTGTTTAGCACACACCTATGGAAATTTTGAACATAGGATAAATTTTGACTAGGTCATAGGCTCCAAAACCCAGACTGTGGAGTACCTGGCCACACCAAGCATGGCAGACACTCAACTCTTCTGCAACAGGGCTTGTTACAGAAAGAGATGCAGAATTCAGCATTGCTATCCTTTTTCAGCTGATAAAAGGCAGGAGGGAGCTATTACCCTCAAATATTAGTATAAATATATATGTATAGTGAGGGAGCTAATACACACCTCTGTATAAAGGGTTGAGATGCATGAGGAAGCAACCTGACTGTATGAAAAAGCACCCAGCAACACACCACCACAAACCGGGTGAGAGAGAATGCAACAAAACAGAAAACACACAAATGAAAGAACTCATTGCCCTGTTTTTCTAAGATTAGCCTTTTAGCACAGGGTCAAGGAGCATGTCTGCACAAATGTGTGATTACTCTCCAGGGACCAGGAGTCCAGGCGTGTTCACTCATGCTCTTTCTGCTGCAGTTGAGAAAAATAAAGCAATCTGCTGGATTGTCTTAATAAAAAAAAGAAAATAAATTAAAAAGCACAGACCATTTTAACTAAGCCCATCATTTATATCACTAGGTGTAGGAGATGTGACCAGCCAACTAGAAATAATCCAGCTGGTTGGAAGCAAGCAGCAAAATGTTCATCCCACTTCTTTTGTTACCTGCTACGTAATAAAGGGGGGAAAAATAAAAAGGGGGGAAAAAAGCACACATCAAGTTCTGAGGAGTTTCACTCATATCCTAGTATCCCACTGAAGCTACAGTGGGTCATTCATTTTGGTCTGGAATTAAAGCAAAGATAATCCTTGCCATTAGGGGTGTGGGGTGGTGGCAGTAAAACAAAGAACAATAAAACCAAAATAGACTGAAATTTCAAAACTTTTTCCCCCTCATGCATGTCATACTTTGTTCTGACTCTCAACCCTAGCACCAGGCTTGCTGAATTCCCACCACACAGATTGTCACATCAGGTCAGATCACCGAAGCAGCTGATCAGTCCCACATGTCCAGGCCATGCCTTTTTCCCGATGCACTGAGGTCCCTGACTAGTCATTAACACTCACCTTGTCACCCCAAGAATTCCTCAGCCATAGTCAGGATCCAAAACCATCCTACATTGTAGCAGAGCCCGTGTTTCAAAAGTGCAAAGAATTCAATCTCTACTGCTTATCTTCCAAAATAGTTGTTCTCCCATGGTGCTTTGTATGTTTCTACACCAGGTGGAGGCACTTTCTCTTTGACAAAAAAGCAATTACTGATTTTCTTAGCTTCCTGCTGATTCTTGTTTACTAATAACAACCAGTCTTCCCCCTCTAGTTATCAATTAGATATCACCTCCAATCTAAAAGAGAAAAAAACATTTACCAGGTCTGCTGTGATTTTGGTCAGGGCTTTTGAAAAATTTCTTAGGGTCAAAAAGGGTCATATGGAGCCTATTGTACATGGAGTTAAAATTAACTGCTATTTGCCATGATTCTGGGAATCTGAACAGCTTGATTAGAGAACCACATTTCTTGAAAGGTACTAGGAAACAACATTTTCCACCTATTTTTCACTTGTGTCTCCTTTCTGATGAAAGTAGAAAACACAATGACATTTTGTAACATCATGCTGTTTTCAACACTTTTATATTAAAAAAATTATACAACTGAAATAATTTCATTTTGCTGAAATGAAACATGTTGAAAAAATAATTCATGTATCGTAATCCACAATTAGTATCTTCCACTTGTACTTTTTAAGGCTAAAAGTGTTTAAAATAAAAACATTTTATTTGACATAAAGATTAATCCTTTTTTAAATTAGATTTCAGAAATGTCACAAGTAAAAATAATGAACAAATAAACCACACAAATATCTTGTGCTGAAACTTCACTGAAATCAATAATACTTGACATAAATCAATTTGGCACCAGTACATTTAATATATTTCTCATAATTGATATGATTCAGAGTATTCTTAAGCACAAACATAAACACCTATATAAATATATAGAACTACTATCTGTCTCTCAAAAATGCTATTTTAGAGGGGAAAGAGTAAGACTTCAGAGAAATGGCTCCTGGTTCTGTATCAGCCATTCGAATGCCACACGCTTTTAATAGTTCCTCTCCAGTTACTGAGATTCCATATACCCAGCCTGAAAACAGGTGAAACAATCATCATGTAACAATTCTAAACCTCAACAAAAAAATTGTAAGTTTTAATAGCTTGCATTTGCTGATGTATTTCCTTCCAGAGTCCAAACAGAGGAAATCTGTGACATTTTGTAGTTGGGGAAACAGATTCAGAGATGTAAAACCTCTTAGAACTCAATGAGGAAAGAAAATATGCAATTCAGGCCTTATCTTTCTATTTTCTGCTTCTTTTACCATGAGGAAACTTTCCACTTTTGAGGTCCATGTTAGATGTGTCAGCATACTCACAGAAATACCAGTCAACTCTTTGCAATACTTTTTTTTTTCTCCTTTTTCTTCTTAGTCTAAATTAGTACCTTAGTCTGCTTTCAAAGACCATAGGTGAAAGTGGAATGGTTAAAGAAGCTTTACAATTAACAGAAGACATCTCTGTGGACTTTTATCTGATATCTTTACAGACTGGAGGACTAGAAACAGTAAGCATTGTGTAATCCAAATAAATGTTTTTCAGGGTGAAAAAGAGGAAGAGGGGCATTGGCATTGTCTGACATCATCTCTCTCCATAAAGCGGCACAGAAACTCTGAGCAGTAATCTCTGCTCAGATTCCGTTTGGCTATGGGCTCACCATTGTGGCTTCTCTGACTTTGCTAGGGCTTTTAAGTTCTTCAGATCAAACTAGTTGCTTGACAGTGATAAAGCTCCCTGATGGATTATTTGCATATGAGTTGGTAAAGTACTTAATGTGAAAAATAATTTTAAAAATGCAAACTAAAAAAAAAAAACCAGCTCTGGACATTATATCTTGAAGTACCTTAGTAAAATTTTGCAGACATCTCTGCTTTCCCTCAGTAGACCAGTAATGAAGAGAAGTTCTCTTCATTAATATCAGATCTTTTCTACTCTGATTAGTGACTAAAAATTCTCCTCTTTTCCCCCATACTGCCATATTTGTCATGTCTCCCATAACCAGAGCTAATGAAGTAACACCAAGGATTGAACTGAAGACCTTCCCCTCCACACAGACAGACACTGCTCTCTGATCACCTCTGTTTCTAAAATGAATGCTCTTTGACTTGCAGCTTTGCTTTTCCAAATATTTTTCAACTTTATTAATATGCTGTCTAGTGAAATGTTGTTCAGGTTATCCTAAGGATTACATTTTTTTTCTTGCTATACAAAATGCTTTTGCAGGATCTGTTAAACTAATGTGGGAGGTGAGGAACACTTTGGAATAGCATGTTCCTGTTTTTCAGGATATCAACTTCATAAACAACAGAGAGGAGACAAACAAAGAAAAAAAACACCCCCCCTCATCTTTTCCCACAATAAATGTATGAAAAAACAAGGATATCCATCTAGCTTCTCACAGGTTTGCAGAGTGTGCAGATCTCAGCATCCCTTTGTCCACATTGTTAACTGAACTGTGGCTATGACAGCTCTCTCTCATTCTTACAATGAGGAGCTAACAGGAGATATGGCACAGACTGTCCAGGTCCACACTGCACCAACCAGAGGGACAAAGTAGTCTGAGAAATGTGGACTCTTTCCTTCATTCTCAAGGTGGTTAGGTAAAGAAAAGTGGAAACTCAACCGTTTCTAGTTTGAATACTACTTTGCAAAAGTTAAAACATTTCATTTGTGGCCAAGAATGATTTATGTCTTCTTAATACTACATATTACTCTGTGCAGGTCTGCTAGTTTAGATCTCTCAGTATAAGGCAAGGCCAGAACATTCTTCACAGAGAGCTGCTGTAACTGCTTTGTGTAGAAAACTGGCTCACAGGACTAAACATTGGCAAAAAGCCTAAAACAATACTTGTCTGTGGATAAAATCTATTAAGCATAAAAGAATTATAGGTGAGAGCAAAGCAAGGATCAGTGGTGCAGTGTGAGCTTCTTTAAGATGAATATATATGAAGCTTTCATGAGAGAGCTGAAAAACTCATACTGCAGAGGACGTGAGGAATGATGGCAATGAAACACTTAAAGGAAAATGTTTACTCAAGGGCACCACAGGATTGATGAAATGATCAAAATAAACAGGTGAAGTCAGATTCTTCTCATGTTTTTCTCAAAATTGTTCTCATATCCCACGGGAAAGACTCTTCACCATCAAGAATTTAAAAAAAATTAAATAAATAAAAGGAAAACAACAGCATACCACTGAAAGAAGAGGAAAGTTTAGAGTAGAAGATTTTTTAAATTTTTTTTTATTTAATGCTGTGGTAGTATTGTGCTATATCAGCTGTCTCTATACAAATAGAGAAAAATTGCCCCTTCAAATTACTCCAGTATAACATTAATAAACACTTAGAAGATCAAAGAAAAAGAGGTATAGAGAGAATAATAGGAGTCAAGAGAACTCTCCATTCAATTTATTCTGTGCTTTTAAGAGTTTGGGAAATAAAATTACTGAAGTCATTCCTTGGAAATGTGGGACACTCCTGTTGGTGAGTGAAGCTGTTTACGTGCACTCTCTGCCAGGGACACCTCTACCTGCCCTCTTGGGCTTTTCAGGCATAGAGCTGTGCACTTGCAGCTCACAATGAAACTCTGTTTTCTAATTCCAGCCATTTGGAATTGGGGTGGGAGGTGGTGGGAGGAATTAATTGAAAACCTGAACAAGCTGTTGACACCTGTGTAAATTAATCAGAAAGACTGGTGTTTAATTTGCACTCGATGAAGACTTGACACTTGTGAGATATTCCCAGTGCAATCAGGAGACAGCTTTGCCCCTCCTTTCAAACTAGACTTACAGATCATCCTACCTACAGTTGTTTGGATACAGCAAGACTGATGAACCCTTTCCTAAGACTGGAGACATTCAAGACTGGAGACATTTTTCATTCAAAGATTAAAAGAACCCATAAGATATCAAATGGTCTTGAAAATTGTCAAAATTAATATGGTGATTGCTGGTGCAGAGAACTCAAGAATAAGCCCACCGGTGGCAATATAAGCTGCCAATATAAACCAGACTCAGGTACAATGACAACTGATAACAAGAACTCAAAGCAGGGAAAAGATGCTTTATTTGCCCTATTTAAATTACTGAGTAATATCAATAACTAATTTCTAATCCAGATACATGATGTCCAGGGAAATGCAACTGCCAGAAATGCAGTAAAAATTATTAATCTACAGGTACTGAAGTCTGTCTGTTGAGGAAAACTAATGAAGACTCACTTTGTGTAAAAGGCTACTATTGAAATCAGTATTTCCTTGTGACTCAGCAGCTTGCAAAATATCTGGTTGGTATCAAATCAGACAGGATAGCTCATCCAACTGGTCTTACCCACTTTCTTGCTGATTGGCATATCTTGGATAACTTCCTGCAAACATGTCTTCCCAAATATGGGGAAACCACTTTTTTTTTTTTTTTTTTTAATATTATACATATTCATTGAATGAATAAAATGCCCCTTGCATAATTACATTAGTGCCAGCTACCTGATCATTCTACCAACATGATGAGGAGTGTTAACAGAAAAACAGCTAAATAAATCAAGCTGACATGTTGCCCTGCTTCTGTACTGATTTCAAAGTGATGCTGTCACACATCACTGAGTAAAAAAAAATCCAAACAAAGAACAATACACTCCTACATCAGTCAAATATTGTGACACAAACTGGAACAAGTCATAGAACTGAAAGCTAACATCAATCATGAGGACTTTCATTCTGGCCATTGCAAATACAAAAGAAAA
>VXBC01005816.1:1443513-1485169 GCA_013399945.1 Ploceus nigricollis
ATACAAAAGAAAAAAAAACCCACAAGATTTCTCTCAAAATCCAATTGTCATAATATTAATTTATATTTCCTAGATTTTTAAATTGTTTTTAATCTTAATCATTTTTATGGGTAGCTTATATATATTCCCAATACCATATGTGTTGATTACTTGCTTCTCTAAAATAATAATAATAAAATATAAAAGTAATAATATAATACGCTATACTTAAATATAATCTATATACTCATATATATCTACATAGTGTTTATATATAAATTTATATATATAAATATATATATATATAAAGATATAGCTATATATTAAAAGATGCATGTCCACAACTGAAACCCTGGTTTATGGATTTTTTTTGTTGTCTTTAACTAAACTGTTCTTCCAAATACTCTTGCCTTCTCCTAGTCAGTTTTATGACATAACTGCTATTGTATAACAAAAAATAAATAAGACGTAAAATGAAGAGGATTAAGAGGCAGTGCTCATACTTTGCATGAAGGCTCAGGAGTTTGAAAATATACAAGCAGATTTTTTGCCTGAGGATGTATCACACTTCTCTGAAAAGAATTAGTCAAGTTTTACCTTAAAATTTGCCTAGGGACATAATAGTTAATTGAATCCAAACATTAAGGCATCAACCAGTCTTATTATTTAGTAAATTGAGAATAAAGGAGAATAAATGTTTGTGTGATGAAGAAATTGGGTTTTAACCCAAGAATGGGACAAATTCATTCACAGATAGTCATTATATCTAATAATTTTTCATACTGACAACTTGTAAATTGTGGGATGTAATTAGGAACACGTATGAAAAGGAAGCATGAAAATCCAGAGAGATGAGCATTTGTTCACATCATGGGGGCACAAGTACACAACAGAGAAGGTAACAGAGGGCAACAGTGCTAGGAGGGCTTTAATGACAAAAGCAATAAGCATGAAAATTTCCAGAAATATGAACACATTTGACATGGAGAAAAAAAGCTGGGGAGATTATTAAACAGCAGGGTGAAAAGAGAGACTTACAGAAAGTGCTGGTGTTTACAGCAGGCTGAACATAACGGGGGGAAATTACTCAGTCACTTGAAATGAGAGCAGTAGGGATTAAGTTAGCAGCAAGTTTGATAGATATATCAGTGGGGCTTTGATCAAACATGAATTGAGAGTCAGCAATAAGCAGACAGATTTTGTCATCCCTGCTGGTTAAACAGTACTCACACAGGAGAGTAACTGACTGCATTCAGTGACACTCCCTGTATAATATCTATGTACCTATGACCAGTGTTAAGGGACTTTGCTCTTAAGGACACTACAACTCTGCAAGCAGAATTCCTGGTTCATTCCCAGATTAGGAGATAAATTAAGGTGTAATTTTGTGTATTTATGCAGAGAAAACACTTTTATTTTGTTCCTTCAATTAGAGGCATCATAGGGATTCTGTGGTGTTCTCAATGCTCAGTAACCACAGCGAGTGTTGGCCCCTTTCCATTGTAAATCCATATTAGTTTATCTTTTGGATTCTCACAGCCTTACCCACATCTGCTGGCAGTTAACTCCCTAAGGTACAGAAAGTCCCCCATATGAGCCCTGTTCTTGTGTGCAGTGAAATCATGGCAGGTGATTCCTGGGCCTTGAAGGACAAGCTCTGATGTGTTAACGCTACAATATGTATGCGAGTGAGATCAGAAACACATACCATGCAAAATCCCTGTTAAATATCCATGCTGGCAGAAACAGGCCCAGAGTATTGGCACTTTGCTTGTGCAGCAAGTTCCTCTAACCTCTTCTCAATATTTTTGCATCCCAATTTCATCATTTTTTATCCCCACAACTTTTGAGACTTTTTTCAATCATAACAAAAATGTTCCCTCTCTGCCTGTCAGGAAAATGTATTTTCATCCTTCTTTGGGCAAAATACTATTTTTCTTTAAGAACATCAGCAATGGAAAAAAACCTGTCCTACAAATCATCTGAGCCTTACGGGCTCATCTCATGGACTGACTGCACTGAAATCATTGAAGGTCACCACAGGATTAATATGGATGAATTAAAATTGGTAATAGCAATGCAAAAATGGATTGAGATATCATAGAGCTGGGCAGGGAGACAGAGGGAAAGGATGGAGCTCTTAATTATTTTTCAGTTTGAGGAAAAAAGAAGCGCTGGCCATGATGTATAACAATGTTATTTTTAGACAGGAGAGAAAATTGGTTTGTTTTAGGAGTTTAAAGTGCTTGTATGAAATAAATTTATGAGCATCGACAGTGTACAGACCTTTTACCTGGGTTAAGGCAGAGGTGTGACTGAATTAGCAAGTGTTTGGAGTGGTCTGGGGTAGGGATGGGATACAAACCCTTCCCCATCTCTTCTGTGGGATATGTTGGGCAGTGTTCTACAAACATGGCAGAAGCTAAAGATCTCACCTTTCTGAAAAGACCATAAACACAGCCAGGACCACACAGATATCCTTGGTGGCCTTACAGAAGAGACTGTCACCCTGTAAATACAGCCTTCATATGGCATCAAAGAATTCACACTCTAGCTGTGCTTTGAGACCTGAATTCCAACAAAACCAGAATCCTCTGGGGCCATTTGCTAGAGCCAGGAGTCTTCTGGTTAAATAAATTCATTGGACTAAATCTTAGCAGACCTACTGCTGTTCAGTCAGAAAAGAGAACTGTTAAGTACCAGCTCATGTGATGTTACCTGAAAATTGCATCTGATGCCTCTCATTCAGAGGGATTAATAGATGATGAAAAATCCAGATGACTGGATTTTTATCCAGTCTGGTTATTCTGCCTGGTTTTTCATATTAATATTAGGAATTGACTGTGAAATTTTGTGTTAATCA
Organism: Ploceus nigricollis; assembly: GCA_013399945.1. Classification (NCBI taxonomy): domain Eukaryota; kingdom Metazoa; phylum Chordata; class Aves; order Passeriformes; family Ploceidae; genus Ploceus; species Ploceus nigricollis. The sequence continues at coordinate 1,446,356 of VXBC01005816.1, forward strand.
CATTTTGCTAAAAAGGTATGACATGTCTTTGACTTCTAAAATAAAACCAAGACTCCTTTAATCCAAGCACTTCTTTTTAAAGTACCCCATAATCTGTGAAAATAGCTATTCTTCAAACCTCTTATTTGCAGAGTACATTTTAATTCCTAAAACTCTTAAGATCAGCCACACTTCTGTCACTGTAATCACAGAGCAGGCTAGCAGAGTAACTGCTGTCCCAGTGAGATGCCCCAGCCTGGATGAGGGTCTGCTGAACCACAGTGAGAGCAAATCTCTGCTGTGGAAGAGGACAAGAGGAAGATGGAAGAAACTGGGAACATTAGTTGTGATCCCATAACAAGAGCAGCTGAATCAGAAACTGAGGCAGTTTCTGTCTTGTCTCCATGACAAGACAGTCCCTCAGCTGGACCTAATTGTCCATGACAAATTCCACTTTTCTGTCTGCTGTTGTAATAGGGGCCAGGCAGGGTCCAGAGGAAAACCAACCCATTTGGGCATCTAGGAAAGGCACATCAGGGCATGAGCTACAGCAAAAGGTGAAGAATGTTTCTTTCTGTAGGAAAGATAAGTTCTGTGATGGAAAGGATTGGTCTGTTACCAGCATGGCTGTTGCTGGATTTGTTCATTTTTTGCCAAAACATAAATATCTTGCATTTAAGACATCTTTGACAGCCTCTCAGCCTCAGACCTCCCAACCATATCACAGACAAGGTCACCCAAAAAAATAATTTCTCTGCTGTAACAGCATCATATCTGCATTTCTCACTTTTTTTTTTTTTATTTTTTTTTAATAATTCCCTGCTCCAGGTCTCAAGGGAAGGGAAAACACTACATTTAGTGCTGGAGACCCCTGAGGGCAGACGTGTGATGCATCAGGATGGCCTTCCCAGGTGCTCCCTCAAATGAATCATATACTGGGGAGTTCAGTGCATAATATGAGCAATTCATATATGACTCCTACTTAAAATCCTTTTTATTCTTACCAGTTCCTGAAATGTCATCTGCTTTCCAAGCTATGGGTTTGTTTTTATTAGTTAATTTTTTTCCCTTTACAGCAAGACACCAATCTATATTTGTGTGACTTCTTGGTTGGATTATTGACATTTTCCTTTGTTTGTCTAGTTTTAATTATGTAACCAAGCCACATTCAAGGTTTCACTCATTCCAAATTTGCCTGTTGCCACATTTCCCCAATTTTGCATGCGTTGTACAGAATTCTATTAAACACTCCATTGATTTTAAAATCCCTATGTTAGCATTTAAAAGTTTATGTGCTCTAGCTTGCTGAGACTCAACAGAATTATAAGATCATAAATTTATCTTTTTATATTTTTCCCTGTTTTCATTTCAATCCAGAGTCTCTTACTGTCAATCTAAATCCTTTGGATATTTATACCTAATCTTCAGAATTCACCCTGAAAAGCTGCTGAGAAAATTGAGTCCAGATTAAGGGTGAATTTAGGGTTTTTTTTTTTCCCAATACAGATGCTTATACAACAAGCTTGAAAGAATGGAAGTTGTTCCAATAAAAGCAATGGAGGTGGTTGAATTCTCTACCAAAACAGATGCCTAAATACCTTCCCCACCCCACAGTGGAAACAAGTGCTACTGAATGAGATCTCAATAAGTATAAACCACCATGTCTATTACATTAAAACTGACACCCAGGTTCCTTCTGCATCATTTCCACAAGGCAGCAGATTTCAGGTGTGTAAAGCATGGGACATCACAAGCTTTGTGTCCCAGGACACACTCAGTCCCTCTGCACAATGTCTCAATTTTCCATTTCTCTTCCCTTCTCACTACCTAAGAGTAATGCTTGGGGTTCTACAGAAAAGAAATTTCAGCTTTATTCTTACTGTATTCAGTGTGTACTCCCTCTTGGCCAACATAGTGCCCTAGGTCTTCAGGAATAAAACTGCATTGGTGACGTGTCCAAACCAAAGCAAAAAACAGGAGAGTGATTAGGAGAATCTATGATTGTTTTTCTGTCCCTTTCTAGTGTCAGTGCCCAGTGGCACACTGATGTTGCTGGTGTGATGCAAGAAGCAAAACTGGTTTGAAGATTTCAGGATAAGCAAGGAAGTATGTACAAATTGGAAACGTGCATAAAAAGAGAACAATTCATCATGCAGAAAAAATATCCTAAGGAGTTCAGCTAAAAAGAAATACTTAGAAAAAGACCAGTTGTTTCAGAAGTCAGTGTGTGAAGTGAATAACAGGATAAGGAAAAAACCCCAAGGATAGTGACAGGTAATTTCCAGCTTTTTGGCCAAAGATGATATTAATTAATCATTTATTGTTCTAAAAAGAAAGTTTTGAAAATTGGGATATTAGACCCTCGGGTTTTGGCAATTATAAAGGACAGCCTGATGTCTATATACAAACACTGGCTTCAGGCAGTCTGCTGGGCAACTTCTTATTAAAAAATGGCATTTTTGGTGCATTTCAAAGAACAGGAGGAAGTGATATGCTAAGAACTGAGACTCAGGCCACCAAGGCACAAGTTATTGGCAGAGATGAAGTTGCACACTGTAAAGGTTTAGGTAGCACACAGGTTTGCTGAGATTTGGCATCTAACTTGCAGGCTGTACATTCTGTAAACCATGAATGAAATATTTTATAGAAGGTTGTGATTAGAAATTATGGGTTTAGAAGTTAATTTTATTTCATTAAATGGAAATTTGAATTTAAAAATAATTTTACCTTCAAAACTGATGCTGACAAGAGAGTCCTAAATGATAAAACCTGTCTCCCTCATTTATAAGGAGAAAAATGCTTCCAGTTTACAAAGATTGGACTGAAAACTGAAAAAAAAGGAACAAGAAAATCAAAAGTACATAACTCTCACAGGAAAAGAAGGGTTTTCTATTCAACTCTTGAAAACATCCCAGTATTAAAGGAACTATGAAATTAACATGTTGTTTCATGTCTTATCAGTGACTGTAAAATTCAGTAAAAGACCTTGTTCCTACAGACATTTTCAAGGCAAAAAGAAAACCACTGCAAATCTTATTTCCAGTGTTACCATGTACCAGTTTTAAGGATTTGATTGTGCTAGTAGTGCAGTAAATAATTATTAGGCCATCTCTGAAGATCTGGGTGACTTTTTCAATAGGTTCTCTTCTGCTCTATTTTTAATAGAAGAATATTGTATTCCAGTTAATAAAGTAGTATTTCAGAAAGACAGATAGCTCCTTCCATGGATTTCTCCAAAACACCCCTTCAGGTGGTTTTTAAAGGCAGGAGAATCCCTGCCTTTAACACATAATCTCTGGGTTCCCACCACAGCTACCTGCCAAACCATGACATCCTGCAGCTGTAAACTAAGAATAGCCTTAAGAGTATTATACCATAATTTTGGACATCAAGTCAGGTAAACAGAGGGGGAGAGGTCACTGCTCTCCTCAGTCAGTCCTCATTTTGACAGCCAACCAGTAAATCCTACAGGACTTGTCATCCTGCAAAAACCTACTAATAGTACCAAAACCAGGATAATGCCTTATATAATTGCAGGAAGCTCACCAGCACCACAGCAGCTCAGCCACCAGCCATACACATTCATCCCAACAGAAATTACCCCAAGTTTGGAAAGTGCAATAGGATTTCACCATCCAGAAGCCCACAAAGACATTCTTCCCATCTTGTCCCAGAACTATTGCAGAATACTCCAAGATCCCTGCTCCACAAAGCAGATAAACACATCTCTAAATTAAAGCACCAAAATAGTTCCTTGCAGCGAGTCAGGTGGTGAAGAGACATCTGAGCTTTCCTGCTTAAGGCACCACTGCTAGAAGATTTGGGTGGGTATCATACCTAGTTTGTTGAAAAGGCAATGTATCTCTTAATGTTATTAACTTCTGTCTCTTCTGCCTCTGATGGTGAAGTTATGGGATGGACATGCTCCTCTTCAAAATTTCGTAAGCTGATAATATGCTCAGCAGAAGACTGTAACATGTTCGACACAAACCTCATGTTCATGGCTCCCAAAGTTCCAAGATCCATAAGATAGATTTATTAGGGACAGCTTCATTGTCTAATTACTACACCCAATAATTGTACATCTTCAAGTCAGGAAAAATTGAATTTTTTTTCAGGTTCCCTCCCCGACTCGGTATCTCCAGCACTGCCAAAACCTATGGTGTGCATTCAAAAGCTTATTTATTTATGTATATGGCTTGCATATCTCAAGGCTGGATGCATAAATTTTTAGGAGCTGACATGCTCTTCAGGGAAAAAAGTTTCCCTTCTGAATTATTCTATTCACTCTGCAGCTATCCACTGCTACGCCTTGTTTATCTGCTCATTACTGTGACTGAAAATGAGTTTGTCAGAAGAAATATAATTTAAAGAACAAGAACATGAATATAGAGGGCATCTTGATAACTCAGCAAATATGCAAGGGTTTTTTTTTTAACCCAGAGATAAACCTTTTTCTACTAGCATTCTTTTAAAAAAGGGCATTCTTAAAAGCTTTTGTGGAAAAAAATCAGAATAAATTTTACACAAATGCTCTGTAAGCTGCTTTGCCTTGCTGTACACAGGCTTTGCCTTCGCAGTAAAGAAAAAAAAGATCATCAGGATCTTTTGATCCTGAAAAAATGAAAAGAAAAAAATGATCATCAGATCGTCACTGTGAAAAGGCTGAGTACTTTACAATTTTAACCTGAAGTGGGAGTCAAATAATTCATTACTTGGGAAAATGTGCAAGTCCCATCACCAATTCTAGCAAATCAAAACCTTTGCAAATCTCCATTGATCTTAGTGTGCATGTGTGTGGCGGGGAAGGGGGAATGACACAGAAGATCATGCTCTGCCTTAATTTATGCTGAATTGTGCCCAGAAACAGATGGAAGTGTGTTTAATCTGTTCATGGCACCCAGCCCCAATAAGCAGTCAGAGCTGCCATCTCCTTCCTCAGCTGAAATTTGCAGGTGATCTTCAGACAGAACCCAAAAAAAAAAATCACCTCTCCTCAATTTTCTGACCAACATACTAGGAAAGAAGACACTTTTCCTTGCTCCTGGATTGCATTACATTTCTGCAGCTCTTATCCCTGTCTAGACCAGCTTGTCCCTTTGGTAAAACCAGGAGATTCCCATGTAAGGATCAGTGCAAATCCACTGGTTGTTTCCATTCCATCTATTTTACAGCAACCCCTGGATGCCTGCATTTATTCCAGTGACTCATTCTTTTGCAAAAATTTTGTTACCCTCACTTTAAGTGGATTACATGTGCCAGCAGCATGTCTGCTGACACTATCCTGGGGCTATCAGCCAAGAAAATGATAGCCTTTCTAAGTGGTTTAATTCCCTTTCCTATAGCCACTTGTGTCACAAGAGAGAAGGTATGCATGGGTACCTTCAAAAAATACGGCCTTTGTGTTTGTATTCAACTTAAAGTCCTGTGTGTCTGAAGCTGTTAGAGACCAGACCTATTCTTAGGACAGATAACCACAAATCTGTCAACTAAAGAGGTCCTCATCTCTAAACCAAGTGGTCTAAGACATGGTACTGACTGAGACGGGCTCACTTCCACACCAGACTGGTAATTTCTGCTTTCCTAAATTTACAAATCCAAACGAGAATACCTTCAAAAAAAAGTGCTGGTGGCCCTGACTTCATGCACTTACATTCAACTCATTCAGCCTGAGTTGAATATAAGTGCATGAAGTCTGTCTGGGGTTTTTTTTGGCCTTTGTGTTTGTTTATCTCTCTACATTTCTGCTGCCAATTTCACGCCTGACCAGACAAAATCACAGAAGTTTTTTGTTGCAAGGTAAGGCAAGTCAATAAACAGACAAGTTAAGAGGAAAACACAGTCTAAATGATACTTTCTTTTCCTCTGGCTTCATTATCCCAGTGCTCCCCTCAGCTCCCAGACTGTGCTGACTGTGATGTTGATCGTCTCACAAATAGACTGTAAAATCCTTTAGGCTAGGACTTTCCTTTCCCTCGTTTTCTAAAACCATTAGCCAGACCCACAGCACTACATAAATGCAAAGAAATAATGCTGATTATGGGTGATAATAATGACTAAAAATTCATATCCTCTGAAGACACGAGACCAGGAGATATTCACAGCTTCCCAATTTGTCTCAGAAGGGATGAGAAGAAGATACAGCAATACAGAAAAGCCAAGCAGAGAGTCAAGAATGGGGAAAGAGCAACAATAACAACAAAAGGAAAAACAAAGACAAGTTCAAGGAATCCCTGGAGAACTCCAGCTTTTGAAGTCCCCTGCAGGCACTCGCAGGGAAGAGCCCGTGGCAGCAGCTGCTGCGTGTGTTTGATTCCCTCCCAGCCTCAGCTCTGTCATTCAGCCAGCTCTGCTGTCATCAGCCAGCACAGAAATGGAGCGTGCGTTACCCCAGGTCCCATCGCCGCTCCGCACAAAGTCAGAGCCTACTCGTAGATCAGAGCTGTTCCAAATACAAAATGAAGAAACAGACACGCTGTCAAAGTAGGATTTTCTTTTCCCCTTGCTTTGCTGATGTTGTAGGAATTGGGCTTCAGATGAAAAACATTTTTAGTTAAGAAAATGAAAAAAAATTCAACTTAAAGTGCAGATTCTGCAACTTGGAGATATTAAGTGAATTATTTTATTTTTACTAAGTTTCTCAGGTTTTAAAAAGGAAAAAAAAATCCGTAGAAATGAAAAATGGCACTACAAGATTTTGTAAATGTCTTTATGTCTTCTGTGTATTGTTGGACTGTAAACAGATAAAAGATTATATTTTCACTGTAATTATTCTTCTCATCTTCTCACATCTCACTCTTTGGCTTCTATTTTATACAGGAATGTGATAAGAGATTTTGGACTCTTTACTGTTATTGCCTGTCCAGATGTACTCCTCTTCCTTCCTCTTTCATTCCACCTTTAAAGCTCAAACAGTGATCCAAAAAAAAAAAAAAAAAAAGAGGAAGAGATTTTGAAGTGGGTTTTCCTTTCTTTTGTTTTTCTGTTTTCCCCCAAAACCAGGAATCGTTCTCTAAGTCAAAAATGCCTCCTGGTAGGCAAATGTTAGGTTTGCATACCTTGAAGAAGGACAAAATGTGTTTACTCCTTTCCATCTGTCAATGAATTTCTGAGCCACCAACCACTAATACCAACATTCTCCTGTAAATGTTTTATTGGTACCTAAATGCTCATCATAGTTGAGATTTTCTTTTTATTATTTTCATATGAAATCTATTTCACATTTAGCAGTCACACGTCCAGAAATTCTCAATTTAAGGGAACAATTGTCTTTCCAGTACATTTAGAATACCAAAATTAGAGATTTGGGAGTTACAAAAAAAAAATCCAAACAGTCTAATTCCTGTTACAAGTTCTGAAAAATATCCTCTCTAAAACCAGTACGATTTCATTGCATTAAAATATTAGCAAAGCTCTAGTGTTTTAAGACTTTGGTTTGTAGGTTGTTCAGAAATATGCCTGCCTATATAAGCAAACCCAGTAGTATAAATCAAGCAAGTGCAACATTAACAAAAATGGGAACTTATACTGAGCATTGAACACATAGGAAAGGACAATTTCCAGGCAAAACAAATTATTCTTTTAAATATTTTTCTGTGTATAACCAAAGAATCATGAGATTAATAAAAAACCAACAAAGTATCTACAGGGCTTATGTCCCCATAAAAATATATCTCAGAGAGTCTAATTTCTTTTGTTATTACAAAAGCAGTTGTTATTAAACAATTGCAATCTGATTTTATGCTTTCAAGAGGAATACTTATGTACAAAGATAGTGTGCTGCAGAACTCTTGTTAGCTTTGCTGAATTGTGCATGCATAATACATAATTGCTGTAAGTGAAACAGAACTGCTAAACCAAACAGGTGGGAAAGAGATGGAAAGAGAGAAGGATGGAGAAAAAGACTAAAATGTCCTTAAAGCTATATCAAAAGCCTGTATACACACACACACACACACACACACAGATATATATATAAACATGTAATGCTCTTCGCTGTTACAAAGTTTTGGGTTGCTAAAGGCAGATTTAGGAAAAGAAAACTTCTTAGTAAAATATCCACCTTCTCCTCTTAGCAGAAAACAAAATCTGATATTCCACATTATGCTGCTGTATTTTCATCAGGTATTCACAAAGATATTCTAGAAAAATTGCTAGAGTGAAGGTCTTTTGATTTGTTGGATTTTTGTTTCTTTTCTTCCCTAGTTCTTTATTCATCTTTATTTTCTGCCCATGATTCTAGTTTCTAACTCCCAATCAGGGCAGAGACTCCTGCAAAGGAAAAGTTCATGAGAGATAGGATAATGCTCTTCCCATCCAAAACTTTACTTACTTTTATTTTTTTCCCTACTTTTCTTCTATCCAGACTCTTAAAAATTCTTGAACAGCACACAGTTCTCTAACATTCCTACTGGCAATCAGTCTGCACTGCCCTAGAGCTACCAATCTACCAATCTACCAATCCTCCTCTGTACTGCTCTTTCCACCTTTTTCTGAATTGGAAAGGCAACACTGGTGGATCAAATAACCTTGAGAAGGACAGATTGTGCCCCATAAAGAGAGAAACAGACACATGATATCATGGACAGTCATTAAGAGACATTGGAAGAATATATTTCACCCTGTCACATTGAGACTAGGGAGGTCACTGGATAAACACAAACATGAGACCCTGGTTATTCTGGAATGGATTCCTATTTTTCCATTAAAATTGGGGAGTTTTTTAAGTCTATGACATAATTTTAAATGGAAAGGGGAAAAAAAAATTAGTCTTCCCCTTCTAAGATGACTGATTTTGGTAGTTTGAGAACTTTATTTACCATTGTCTGCCTTTATGGACTCCAAGGCAGAATGAGAGATTTTACCTCATAGCCTCTGGCTGGAAAAGTTTGGTCACTAAATGATCTTTTACATTTATTTAGAGCTTCAAACATTTACAGCTCATTAGATTTCTAGATACCAGGCATTGCAAAATACCTCTACTTTTTTTTTTTCTTTTTTTTAGGATGCTGAAAAGCAAGGATAAATCAGTAGAGAAGCACTATACCAGAAAGATACAAAGTGACTCAGAAATTTCTTCTAAGACTGGGAAAAAAATTAGGATTCAGAGAGCTCAATCTGCGTAATTAATCAGAAAAGAAGAGTGAAAGACAACTTGGTTGAAATATGTACGTTCAAAGAGAGGAAGTATGGTGCACACAGAACCCTTTAATCTTTTGGTGAAAGGCATAACCAGAGTCTGGAAACTGAATCACATATGCGAGACTGAGAAATTTGCTTGACAAAGAGATTGACTGAGAAACTCTTGAGCAAAGTGTAGAGCCTTTATCACCTCTTCAAAGCCAGGATTTGATGCCTTTCCTCAACCAACTCTTACTTTATGCTCTGAAATTGTCTGTTACAAGGGTGAAATTTAATATCCTGTTATAGAAGAGCCCAGATATATACATCTCAGTCCCTTCTAGCCCAGATAAATCGGGGACTCATTTCAAAGAGGAGTAAACTAAGTATTGGAAAATACAATTTCATCCTCCATTATCAATCCTGTAGATCAGGATAGCTGACAGTGAAAGATCATTTCCATGGCTCAAATCCTTGGCATTGCAAGAAAATGGCTGAAAACAGAGCAACTTTACATGTTTTTATCACTTTCCTTTTCTTGAACCCCCAGGATATAATCAACCAAGATGTCTTTTATTGATTATTTTAAAATTATTGATGATGATAATGTTTTATAACTACAGTACCCTCTCATGGTTTTAGAAATAAAGAAATAAAGCTACATTGAAAATTAGATGGTAAAATTTGCAAGCTATAAATATAAGGTTCTGCTGATTTCCACAAAAGAAAAAAAAAATCACTAAGAAGCAGTGTACTTATTTGTGTATATCATTTGACTACCTATGGGATGGAGGGGAGCAACTGTTTGAAAAAACATATTGAAAAAAAAATTATAGACCATTCAGTTCATGAAAAGATGAGAATAATTTCTGCAGCTGAAAATGGGGTGGGAATATAGCTAGAGAGAATGGAGACACAAATTGGAGAAATCTGTTATTAAGAAATAAGTTGAGAATTTCCAGGCTTCTTTTTTTTTCCACAGAATACAGAGATGAAGAAGGATCTAAATTATTTAGACTGCCTCCAGGCTATGTTTGGGGACCACTATTTTAAAAAGCTTGGGTTTGTGCTCTGGGATTTTATTGAAAGGACAAAATAAAACCCAGCTCTCTAGATGGTAGCTTATTAGCTGCAGTCCAGGATCTGGGTCTGGTGATTTATTAGGGAGCACTGTGAAAATCCTGGAGACCTGCCATGGGTTTACAATGCAATGTGGAGTTAGGGAAGCTACCTACTGCACCCACATCCCTCCCTCTGGGTTCTATCTACCCAAAGACTAATATAAAGCTTGGTGGTAAAAAAAATGCTGGGACTGCAGGGAAAGTGACACGGAGGAGGGCAGCATTCCAGAGGGCCAAATTAATTTCCCTAGGGAACCCCTGCTTGTAAAATCCCATAAACAAAATGTCACTTTTCATTGCTAAACCTCTTTGATTGCTAACAGCAAACACATGCCTTATTTTGGCATAAAGCTCTGCACCATCAAATTAAATAATGTTGAGTTGTTGTTTTGTTTTTGGTTTGCTTTTTTTCCCCTAACAATCTGTCTCACACATTCCTTGGCTGCCTTTAAAAGTCACTTGTAAAGTTTCACACTTGCATGCTGCGAACAGCGAACAGCGGGGCTGGAAAGCTCAGTGTCTCCAAGGATCAATAAGCTTTGAGTCGTTGTGGTTCAAATGGAGCGAAACAAGTCCAGCAAGTGACAACTGCCATCTCATGGTGACTGCAGGGAATGAAAGGGAAGGTCTCCAGATGATCCCTGATGGCTGAATGGGAGCATCACCTGAAGGCCTGATAAAATTACACAATGCTTGAACTTGAAGATACCGGGGATTCTGTAAAAGAAATTACAGGTGAAATGCCAGGAGGTCACTACTGTTGTAACAACAAAACAGCTCTAAATATCAGAGTGTTCCTCAGTGTCAGCACCTGGCTATCTCTAAAGGTGCATTATAATGCCAGCTGAAAAAGTGTATTGGGGCTGGGATAACAAAGCCTAAACCTGCACTGAAAATCAGACTTATAAAGGAAAAAGCACAAAATAGGCACCCTGCCAGGGTAGGCTCCTACAGCTGACAACTGATTGGCTAAAATTATTCTAAAAGAAAAAGATGTTAGTGTGCAAGGTGCTGTTGGCAGTTTCCATGAAGAGAACAGGATTTGAGGAATTTCCTCAAACTAAAAGAAAAATGTAAAAAAAGCCTAATAATTTCAGAAGACTACCCAGAATAAGATATTTACACTTAGGACAACTTTAATCTCCATATCCTTCTGTGGATGTTATGAGAAATATATTCCTGATATGAAGCCTGTATTTCACTAGGCTCCCTGTGGAAAGGGAACCAACACAGTGATTTCATTGGGAGCAGAACTTTGATTTTTAATGTGTGTTAGGAATAATTCTTAACTGATCAGAACTAAGATACAGCTTTAGATCAACATAGGAAACCAAGCACCTCTCCATCAGCCCAAACTGCATCTCCTTCCCCATTTGCCTTGGGTGGGTGGGCCAGCCTGTTCTCTGTAGCTTCTATCCAAGCACTCAGTGCCACCGAGTTCAGTTCAAACTCAGCAACATCCCCTCTACACAGTGATCCAGCTGCCAGTGGGGTCTGCCACACAGTTCCACTCACATTATAAACCTCATTGCCTGATACAGACCTGCAGTGTTCAAAAAGACCCATGTACAGCTCACTTCATGTATTTTTAGTAAGCTTTATTGTACCTTCTCAATTTAAAAGGAAAAAAGAAAAGTGATAACAGAAGTTGAACAGAAGTAGATGTTGGTGTTATTATGTGGACACAAATTACATTGAATGCTCATTCCAATATCTAGCACTGATTATTCCCAGCACCTTACCTAGAAATAATTAGTGAGCATCCTCCTGAGAATAGCAGCCCTAATGCTTCTCTTTGCTACATTAAAATTACTCAGGCTTTACAACAGCGTAACTACACAAAAGATTACCATCATTGCCTACAGTTTTAAAACTCCTCTAGCCCGCAGAGTGAGCACAGTTTTTCAGTGCAAGATATCTGGAACTGATTTCTTTGGGAATTACAGAGCATAAAAACTGAAGACAGATACACACTTAGCAGCAAGCCCAAGATTACATGTTTGTACTGATAACAGAGAAGTAACAAAAAGAAGCAAATACTTAGTTTAAATTTCGAGCATATGGAACAAGCATGCATGTGGAGAGGGAACTCAATTATTTAGTGAAATGGTGTTTTCAAAGTAGCAAGAATTTCCTTTTCATGCCCTGATGTTTTTCTCCTGCTACTTGTTTCTTTGGTTCATTTTCAGCCCCCACCTGCTCGTGGAGCAGCAGACAGACTTAGTCATCAAAGGCTTCAGGATCAGCCTAGCAAGCCAGAAAACCTTGGTCCTTTCCCTGCTGCAGCTGGCTGCCTCTGCAGGCAATTGGTCTTTCCTAGTGCTGATCATGAGGAGCTTAATTTGCCAGCCTTATTCAGCTTTATCTTAGAAAAGTGCACTTAGCAAGAAAATACACTCAAATACATGAAAAAACAGCAAAACAAACCAATATTAAAGGGAGACCTATGAAAATTCTGTCACTTCTGATCCTTGAGGCACTTTTCTTCATACATCTTAAATGTCTCTGATGATTTCTGTGCCCATTTTTAGCATTGCCAGGAACTGGCAGAGTATTTAAAATGAGGAACCACAGAGTTAAACCTATATCTAAAACATAAGCTTCTATCTTCACTTTTATTCAGCTAACTGGCCTTTAGGAACCAACACAGTTCTTAGGTAACCTCTTGGGTGTGGAAGAGAGAGACAGTGGTGGTGCCCCTCTTGGGCACCATTATCTTGGGGCTACAGCTGCTGTGTGCAGCAGGGGAGCCCTACACTCTAACTTGTCCTTGCCCTTCATGGGTTTGAACTCCTCTCCCTGAATGCATGCTCTAACTACCAGCCTAAAACAAATCTCAGTTGAGAGTTTTCTTGCTCACATATATCAAAATAATCTTGATTTGCTTGAAAATATGAAAATGCTAATCAATGGAAGAAGGTGGGGGGTTTTTTACATTAAACTGAAGATAAAACAATATCTCACCATTGAATTACTCTTGACTGTTCTGGAAAGGTTGGAACCAGCAATTTACTAGTCTCAACAGTGATCTCTGAAATCTGGACGAACTATTTCTGGATTTTCATTCAAGCAGTGTGACAACCTTGCCTCAATTATTCTCATTCACATTTGCATTTGAACATACAAAATGAATACTATATCCTTCCACAGCACATATCACAAATCAATGAATTTCTACTTTCTCCAGCAAGTCATACATCTACCTCTCTCACAGCATCCTTCTCCAGGGCACGTCAGGACCTGTCCTCTCTCCATTTTGAGTAGGACATGGTTTGCAGACACTCATCAAGTCAATTTGCTGTACGTGGGTCCAAACCTCCCAAATTATTAACCATTCTTATGTAGCCTTACTGCTAAACTCTGTCTTATCTTTCATTACAGCAAGGATATAAATTCAGCAAATGTAAAATAAGGTCTCGGACAGCTAGATTGCCTCAGTCTTAGCCAAGGAAATGTAACAGATCTGGTTAGGTCATGAGAACATGCCTGGTCTCACGCCTTCCTAATTTTCCCCTCCTGTCCAAACTGCTAAGCACTACCTCATATCAATCTCAAAGGACACAGTAGCAGGAGAGGTCAAATAACTTCTCTTTAACAGAAAGTAAGAAACAAAAGCACAGAAAAAGGTGCATGGAATGGACCCTTTTTGGCTGATCTTCTGCAGCTGGATAAATACCAGGGAACAAAACACAACCATCCCCTTGGGGAGATGGAAAACATAGGCACCCTGCCATTTCTGGGATATACACTTTACACCAGGACATCTTTTTGAAGTATGAGGGAGCAAACTACAGTTTGTTCAACACTGTCAAAAACTGATTGTCAGTAAATCTAAGTCTAATTCATGGAAATAGAGCCAGCTGGGAGCTTTTTGAAGATGTGTTGCATTATCAGTGCTATTTGTAGAACTGGGTAATTTAGGCAGATTTCTGAACCTAGATTTTGTGATTTCCTGCCTTCACTCATTATTCATACAACATTTCTTGACATTTCAAAATGAATAGAAGAAAATCTTTTGTCTCAATTTTGTTTTCAAATAGTAGAGCCAAAGAAACCCATAAAGTGGTAGAAACAGGATGTTTTAGAGACACTGAAACAAACAGTTTTTGTGTTTGTTGCAAACTGAACATTTTAAAAATATTTAGTCATGACAGGAAAATTATTTGAGAACTCAGAGATTTTGAGATGGGAAGGTGTTTCCTCTCCCAGTTCCAGTGAGTCAACTGTTCCGAATACAACAGCTATTTTATAATTTTCCATTGCATTCCTCCCACACCCAAACTCACATACATAGAACCAGCTTCAAGTCTTTCCATTTTGTACTACATATCTAATGTAAAAAGTATCTGGGAAGACAGTGTGTTTTCTTTAGCTACCAAGCTCAATGAAGAAGATCACAAATTCCTTTCACTGGTTCCTCCAGCTGTCATCATACACCCAGCTCAAATCCCAGCACAATTCGCAGCCACACAAGCTCTAGAAACATTGGCAGTCTAGAGCTTTTCTTCTTTCCAGTCCCATCACATTTTTTGGTGCTGTTTCCCCTTTCATCCTCTGCCAGCTCCCGGACAAGGGAAGGAAAGGCACAAAATACCCCCAAGAATGTAAATGAAAAAGTGAAAACTCAGGACCTCATCCCAGCAGACACTAGAATATGAGATTTACTGCTGAACCTGCAGAAGTTTTCAGTCCTAAAAACTCCAGTTAAACTCAAGAGAGAAATTTTTAACTGGCCTTTCTCCCCTTCAACTTTCATTTCTCAGCAAACTTCACCTGCACTTTGAGAAATAAACCAGAGCAATTAGCTTTTAGCCCTATCTTTTATAGCTAATTGCCCTTAAGGCAACTGCAAGGATTCCCAGGTGTCAGCTTTCTGCGGTGTTTATGCAAGTCCCAGAAGAGAGCAAGCAAAGACACTAAAATAGAAAAGTTCTTCAGCAGATATACAGAGAAAAAGGGAGCTTAAAAAGGCAACAAGGCATGATCATTAATTTTCTATGAATATCACGTTTACTCACTGAATTATACAATGTGATAGCATATTACAAGCAGAAAAAGCTTCTTAAATGTAAAGATTTAAAAAAAACATCTCCAATTTCTTTAACCCTGCAATGACCCCTAATTGGCACTTGAAATCCTTTAGCCACCAATTTAATTATATTTCTAACACCCTTGAGAGAGTTTTCTTTTATTTATTTATTTTAACTGGCTTTTTTTTCTCTCTTGACGTTAATCTAACACTATGTGGGTGTTTTTTGTCTGAAGCAGCAGTCACCGCACTTAACAGGAAACAATTTGCTGCTGCCTGGAAGGTGAAAATTTCCCTTCAAATCATTGAACTCACCTTCACATGCCAGCAGGAGATGGCCACAGATGAGCTTTTCTACTGACATTTCCATCTGTTGGTTTGGTTTTCAGGTCCCTCCAGTCGTGTCTCACTGGAGGGTGGTGCTGGGGACTCCATGACTTCCCAGAGGAAGAATAGCTGAACTTGCTGAACCCACACTCTGCTGCTGCTGCCACTCAATAACTTCCTGTGCATGCAAGAACATGTCAATTTCCAGTCAAGATTTCACCAAGAACAAAAGGCATATTTCCCAGTCTGAGAAACTTCAGAATTCTGCAGGACTACAGATGCTGACTGAAACAGCATTTGTTTTCAGAAGCTAAGCTCTTTGGGAAGTCCAGCAAGAGATGACTTGGAAACCCTTGTTATTACAGAAATAGTCAAAGGTGTTAGATTTGTAAGCGCCCCAAAATTGGGGCTTAATACCGTCATCCCAGCAACTGCCTTGAAGTTTTCCTCACAGACCATGGTTACCAGGGCACATCTCCCTCATTCTGCTATCAGTTTCAAAAGCAGGCTTTTCATCTTAATAAATGTGGATGGTATCTGACCTACAGTAAGATGTCTTTCTAGAGGCAATCATGTTTGTCATTAGCTTCCATGGCTATATGCAGAGCAAACAGCACCTTATATATGACTTCTATTTCCATGGAGGAAAACACAAGGAACGGAAATGTAACAAATATAAGAAAAAAATGTAACAAAAATATTTGAGCATTTGTGCCACTGTAGGTCTTTTTGTGTACTCAGTAACTTGTTTCAGATTAATTAGCAATCTTTGAGTGGTCCTGCTAAGCAGGTGGCAAACTAGAATGCATTGTTTTGCTTTGGTGCCCATATTTCACAGTGCACTGTTAATGCCTTTTTATTTGTATTTATTTTTTTTTGCTTCCTTGTTTTGTTTTATAAGTGTTCAGAGTGCTGCACAGCATTATGGTACACTATCATTTTTCAAGCCATTAAATGTTAACTTCATTTTCTTGTGTGAATTATACTTTGCTCTTTTAGTTTTGTAATGAAAAGTAAGTACAGGTTATGCAAGCAATAACCCCTGTGTAAGCAGCAGCTATCTTTTTAAACGGTTTATTATGCCACAGTCTGGTACTCCATTAAATATAGATTACAGACTGTTGAATAAATGAATATCAACTAAGCAGCCCCATCCTCCTGTACATATCAACGCAAATAATGAATCATGGCACCTCATGAAAATGTATAACCCAGAAGAGTGGGTCAAGAAGTAATTACACATTTGTCTTATCTCATGCTTCTTGCTCTCAAACCAGGAAAATACATTTGTGATGTTTAGGGGACACTAAGAAAGCTCTTGCAACCTGTTTTTCCTGGAAGGTGAAAAAGTATTCTTTCTCATAGTTTTATGTAGATGTGCTTAGATTTCCAAGTATGTTTCTTATACTACCCTTTGAAAAAGATGCTTTCATAGTTACAAACCTACATTGAAAAATGTGGGTTCATATTCATATCTCATCTCTTCCTCAGACCTCCTGTGTTACAAATAAGAGTAACTGAATGACTCAGCTTGGGAAATGTAGGTAATTATCAAAATAAATGGGCCAGTATATGCATTTGAGGTTGTATTATATATTGTGTACAAAATGTAATGATTTAGATACTTATAATCGTAGAAAGTGGACATCAAATCAGGACAGAAAACATGATTATGATACTCTTTAGAAACAGGAATTATTAAAACTGATATTGATTAGTGATAATTGAAACTAAAATTTGAGGACTGAAATTCAAATTATGTTGCTTAAAGTCAAAGTAGACTAACCTGTTGCATATGGAACAGATTAAGAGTGGAATGAACTAATCATTAGGTTATTAAAATAATACCACTAACGTGAGTTGTATAACACAAAGTTATCTTTAGCAGCTCAGGAGGAATTATCTGCTGATCCCAGCTTGAATAAATGGACTCTGAGAAGAGACTATATCAGTGGAGGGAAAAAATAAGCCAAAAAATTAACTTGCTTAAATACCTTGTGCTTATATGTTCCAAGGCAAAATTTTTGGCTGCTGACAACAATTCCTCTGACTTTAGTGTGGACATGCTTATTCACCCTGCTTGTGAAAACATATCTGGAATCATAGAATCTCCTCAGCTGGCAGGGACCCACAAGGATCATTGACTCCAACTCCTGGCCCTGCAAAGAACACCCCAAGAGCCACACCATGTACCAGACAGTGTTGTGGAAATGCTTCTTGAACTCTGTCAGGCTTGGTGCTGTGACCACTTCCCTGGGGAGCCTGTTCCAGTGCCCAGCCACCCTCTGGGTGAAGAACCTTTTCCTAATATCCAGCCCAGACTTCCTCTAACACAATTTCGGGTTGCTTCCTTGTGTCCTATAGGTGATCACCAGAAAGCAGAGATCAGTGCCTGGCCCTCCATTTCTCCTCATGAAGAAGAAGATATTAACAATAATTACATCTGCTTGTTAAAAGCATTTCATATTAAAAATCTAGTAGTAGCCATATTTTCCCAGGAATTTCTAACATTTCTGCCAGAAACCTGGGGGAAAATAAGTTCAGCTTTCTGGTATGGGAACTGAAAGATACTTGATGGTTTTTGGCTTGCAAGTCATTTGTTAATATTTTGTTAAAGGAAAAAAAAGACACTATTCATGCAAATTACTGCATATGATTTTCCTACCCTCCTCCTCCCAGCCTGCTAAGGCAGTAAATGCCAGAAGCCATGGAAGCCATTAAAAGGTAACATCTGTGCAGTCACAGGGTGACCCAGTTAATTTAGCACTGAGCACTTTTCAGATGCCAATATCCTCTGGAGTACCACAATGAAGATAGGGAGAAAGGGAGGAAAATGCTTATTGTTAAATGATATTGATATTTTTATGTTTCTATGAAGCACTTGGACCCTGTCTTGGAGACTAGGGGGAAAAAAGTCCAATTACTTTTTTCTGCCTGTGTCAAATCAGAGGTCCCAAAAATTGCTTGAAACCAAATACAAAAGCAAAGAGTAAAAGAGCAAACTGGGAGAAAATAAAACATTGGAACAATTCTGTTGTCTGCCTATCAACTATTCCTTGTTACACAAGGTATATACTATATTAGATATAGTATTTTACAGAGTCACAAATATGGACTGGTAAAACCCATGAGTTTTATGACAATTTATGGCTCCAAAAATGAACCAATGTTCTTATTCATTAAAAGAACATGTAGAAAGCTGACTTTAAATGTCCTCAAGATTAGCTCCAAGCTATCCCTCTTACCCAGTGTGGGGTTTTTGTAGCACTCCTCCTTTCTTCTAAGACCTCAAAATTCACTTAAAGTTTGAGGAAAATGCCAGTATTCCTTGTGAAAGGCAGAGGAATTAAAGCACAAAGAAGGAAAAAACAAGGTCACACAGTGCTCCAATTCCATAATTTGTTTTTTCACTCTACATCCTTGCCATATGTGAGCACAGACTAGTGTTCAAAACACTGAGCATTGTTCTCAGCCATGTGCAACCAAGAAGCACAAATGAATATCCACGTGCCTCATATCCTGTCCTACTTATGTTACTTCCAGGTGATTTTGTACTGACTATGTGCATCTCCAACACCATATGCTGGTAAATACTAGTATTCCCATTTCACAGAAATAAAAAATGGGGTCAGTGTGAAGATAAACTGTTTAAGTAGGATAATAAAATGGATCTGTGGACCACAATGAAAAAGTAGCAATTTAACATTCACTCTTTCTTCATCTTTGCAGTAAGCACATGTATATTGTATGTATTTTGAGAAGCCCTAACATAGTTACATTGCACATGTGAACATACATACCTGCCTGTCTCTTAAGAAGAAGTCCTTCCTGCTCTTCATAAACACTCCTGAAAGCTTGTTATTTTCAATGACTGAAGTTGCTGTTTATATTAAGTGCTTGCAATTTCACTTTTTTGGACTCTCAGTGGTGTGGTCTATGCAACTGCAGGTAGGGCACATTCCCTGGTAAAGAGACAACACTGAATTCAAAGTATGTAGGACAATGGCAGGAGAAAGGTGGTGATTTATTTTATGATAGCTGACGCTACATTATTTCTTTGCAGCTTCTCAGGTCACTATTGTAAAATAGAACCTAACACAAGGTTCTGGTCAAGATGAGATCTTCCTCCCTAGAGACTTATGGCCAGTGAGATTGTATCTATATATTATGATTCACTTTGTTGTATATCCAGATATGATAAAAGTAAGACATAAACCTGAGGTTAAAAACAAAAGCAAATACCCTATCTAATGCACTAGTCTGTTGTTTTATTAGCTGAAAGGCAGGGGAGTTTCTGGGAGCATTTAAAATTCCAGAGTGCAATAATTATAAAATGCAGTGAACAGCAAATCTTCTAAGGGTGAAGAAGAAATGTGAAAAGTAATGGCTAAATCAATAACACCTAAGTCCTGGAGTATGGTTAGTGTGTCTTATGTGAAATATCAATAATTATTTATAGCTTGCAAAGATGTCTTCAGCATTCAAAAGATATGCAGAAGACCCACATGATGAAGGATGTACTTAGGTTTATAGAGGCCATTCAGTTCCATGTTTAAACTAGGCTATTGAAAATGTCTCCAACAAGCACCAGTGCCCTGCTACAGCCTACCTTCCAGGCTTGCCTGTACTCGAGGCATGTGTACCTAACCCAGCTGCCAGGTTTAGACCCAGCATTCCCCTTTACCCACCCCCATCCTGTTCTATCCACTCAAGAACACACATAGATCTTATATTAAGACCTAATTCTTAAGATTTGAGTTAAATTAAGAAGGGTGTCAATGGTTTCCCAATGCTTAAGTCTGCAATCAATATCCAAGTACAGATTTCAATAGGCCAAAAGAGTCAGTTTGGCATCTGTTTGTGATTAGAGCTATCTCTGTTTCTCTAGGCTCATTGTCACAGTGTTGGTCACCTGTCTAAGACTGATCAGGATTTGTGCAACCTATCTGCTCCAAAGCATCCCCTCAGTAAAAAGAATAAATGGTGGTGGTCACTAGAGTCTAGTCAATCTATCCCCATTGCCTTTGGAAATCAGCGTGAGGGAAGAGCCTGAATAACACTGTAAATCTGAGCCAAAGCTGCTTTGGGTTCGTCCAGATATTACCTAATGTCCCTCTGAAGACAAACCACTTCAGTACTTACAAATTAGGCTGATGATAACACATGCAACATAATGAGCATTTCCCATTTAATTTTCAGTTCCATATTCCAGAATATATTTCAGATGTTCCGTATTTACACGGCTGCAGCGCCCAAAGGCACAAATCATCCTTTAAGCTCTATTGTGCTAAGAGTTATTCAAACACTCAGAGGGCCCTTTCCCACACACCTTATGAGCCTAGAATACAAGCACTGTGCACAGGCTGGAAAAATATGGTTACAGTCACATACATAAAGATTGATATATTGATACTTCATGTTTTATATAAAGACAGAAAAATAAATGTAACTGCCAATAAACTGGATCTGCTATTCATCAAGTTCTCTCATTTGTTTCCCAATTTTATAGCAGAGGGGACACTGGAGGAGAGATTTGCAATAAAAACAGCTGTCACAGTCACTTTCTGCATCAGCTGAGGAAGCTCTCTGATGTGATATGCCAGACAGTACATTACACATTGATAAAATAAGGGCACATAATGCAAAATATGACATACCCTGCTGTTTAGCTAAGACTGCTAACCAGGTCCTAATTTCTAGCTGTCTCCTACAATGTTGGAGCATTCTTAAGAAATCTTTTCTGTACATATGGTTCCACTAATAACACATACCCTGCTCCATTCGCAGTCTCATTCATGTGCCTGAATATTCACAAAATGTTTGATAAAAATACTCTCATGTTGCAAAAGCTGAAAAGACTGTTGTCTTTTTACAAAGACCTCTAATGCCAGAACTGGAATGAAGTTAGGCGATGTGATTTGATATCCCAGCACTAAGCAAGCTGTGGTAGCTAACATGTGCATATAATATGCTTAGTCTAGAAATAATTTCATTCATCTTAATTTGCCCTCTCTGAAACCTGAAAGAAGTTCCCTTATATTTTATTTGCCACATGTAACAAAACTTCCAAGAATGGCTATTTGAAAGGACTTAAAGTACACAGTTGCCTTTCTCAAAGAGTGTCAAGGCCACAAGAGGAACTTGCCATAAATGATAGGCAACCACAGGGCTAATTCAGATAAGCACAGAAAGGAGGAATTTGCCACAGGAAGGCATTAATTCCAGGCCTAGCAGAGGTAAGATCAGGTTAGCACATTCAGGTTAACACATCCAGACAAATATTTCCACTCTGGCAAACTGTGGGAAAGGAAGCAACTCACATCACATCACCCCAAGTTATGGGAATGGCACCTGGGACCATCCTGTGGATACCCAGAATTTGGAGTGCGTAAAGGTGGCAGCCCAGAAGACTCTGGGACCCCCACCAGCAAGAAGCCCAGGGTGAAGGAGGACAAATGAGATGCCACAGGATCCACAGGTGGTGACTATGTCCTGCTTCGTCTCTTCCTCTCCATCTTCACTGCAAGTCCAGGAGGAGGCAGGATCCCTATCATGCCTCTACTCAGACACACATGGATACCAAATTGCTTTCCTGTGTCTGTCCAGCAGCAGCTCCAGGGATCCTTTAAATAACATATGACAGAGTTTGGATGACTATAAACCCAAAACATGAAACCCAGATTAGTGCAGCAGTTCTACTGCACAGCTAGTAAAAATAAATAACAGAAACAAAATCTCTCAAGAAAGTTTGATAAAGATAGGCTAAAGTTGCTGGAATAATTTGGCATGAGGGGATGGGAGGAGAAAAATCTAATTATACACTGGCGGGTATTTGAACCAGTGAACCCAGGAAATACTTTGTTTTTCATGAAAGAGAGAGCTGGGAACTATGAAAAAATCTGGTCTTTGTTCTGATATTACATGATTAATTAGAGATAAGAAGATTTTTAAATGTTTGTTCATTTATTTGTAATTCCCATGAGTTTGTTATTTTAACTTTGTTCTATGAGCAAATTTTATACTGGTGAGAAAGAACCAAACCCCTTTATATACATAACTTTGGTTTTTTGGGGCCCTTATTTGTGCAGTTTGCTCTGGAGGTATTTTCAACAGGGGAAAAAGAGTAAAGATGAAATATATTTTTCTGATTTATCCATAAATGACATAGGGACAGGCTTGCCTAAAATGTACAAACAGGGTGATTTTTAAAAATCTATAATATGTATTTCTCTCCTGCATTTTCTTATTATGACACTGAAGTGTTTCTAAAATCCTTCCAGCTCTCTAAGATTCCATTTAGATATTACAGCATCAGCAAACTTTTGCTGCTATTCTAGGATTTGCAGACAATAGGAATTTTTGTATCTAAGGTGTCAACAGCTTAATAAATATCTTTGCTTACATTTCATAACTTCTGAGTATTCTTCTAACTAATCTTTTTAAATATTGGACTATTTAAAAATATTCCAGGGGCTGTTTATGAAATACTCTGCTTCACCTAGTGTCTAGCCATGTTATTTTCTTATAATGCATGACAGCTCATTGCTTTAATATTCCATGCAAACTGAATCCATTTAAAGGAAAATATCACACATGAACTGCATACATAATTTTAACCTAATTACACCACAACTATTATTAAATAATTCCTGCATTATATAAACCTTCCTAAAAATGCAATTCTATTGTTCAGCTCTAATTTTGTTATCATAAAATATATTTCTCAATAGATGCCATTTAAATCTTTGAGAAGACACTGTGAAGATGAATACCAACAATTTGTAGTTAAAAGGAAAAATTAAGAAATTTAGATCAACATTTAATGTTGAGTGTGTACTTATTGCAAGACAAGAATCCTAGATGCCTAAAGACTCTTGAACTGGGTTTTAAAGATCTTAATTATAGAAATAAGGAACTGTGAGTACTGCAGTTTGACCTGCACATGTATTCTAAGCCAAGACTGGAAGATCATGGGCTAACCACAAAGATGTTCTAGAGCCTGCTGAGACCCTTCATTATGAAGTTTTAAATGAGAACAGTATTACTGAACAACAGACCACTGCTGGATATCTTATGGATGACTCCTCAAATCTGAACAAAAATAATTTATTTAATTTGGAAAGCCTAGTTTTGGAAAGACAGTAATCTCTAAAGCTCCTAAAAGTATATCAGAAAGAACTTTCAAAGTCACAGTAAACTGCAAAAGTTATTAAAGCTGGTATTTTGTATTGAGAAAAAAAGTTCCATCTAGTCAAGAAAGCAGCTGTTATGGTGATTAAGAAAGTATTTAATTGTAGGTACCTAAAATTGCCTAGAGAGATCCAGGATTGCCAACAGATTTTTTTTCTCTTTTTTAAAAATTTTTTTCTTAGGACATTCAGCCATTCTCCTTAAGAAATCTCTCTTATTTCCTAGTTCCCAGTGGAAAATATACAAGAAATGAGAGATATATAAACAGTCCTTAATTTCCTCTTTTTATCTGGGATAGTTTTCAGTGTTACCCAAAATTTTTTCTGTAACTGAGAGCCAAAGCTAAAGTGTCCAACAGTGAGCTACAGGGAAATGCTATCTTAAGTTGCCTTTGACCCATCAATCTCCACCTACAGTTTGCTACAGATTTCCCCTTCCTGGCTGCTCCTTCCTGAGACATGCTGAGGGAGAGGCATAGAGAAAAAGTTTTGGCCAGCACACATCCTGATCATGCAACTGATGTGAAGTTTTCGCCTTCTCATCCAGCATAATTTCTGTGCTCCTCTTTGCCACCCACCTTTTTCTGTGTCTCTAGTTGCATGATTTGTGAACCTCCCAGTTTATTACCCATGTTTAAGGTAAGAAAAAGGACTCTGCTGCCATCATTTTAGAAAAAATTATTCCCCTGACTTCGCAGGCTCCAAAGCCCTGACTTTGTTCTTATGAAAAAGCACAGACCCCTCAGGGGTAGCAGAGGCATTGGGGCTGCAGGGCACAAACCCTCGTGATGGAAATAGGGAATTTTATTTTGCAGCCACAGTTATCCCCTCCCTGTTACCCTCTCCCATCAGATATGGGACAGCATACAGCAAAGACAACCCTGCTGCTGCATCTGGCCTTTGAGTTTTCACTTGGTTTTTGGTGGAAGTTAAAGAAGCAATGGAAAATGTATCAGTGTGTGTGTGAATCCAGACAGAAAGTGCATCCCTACCCTACAGAGCCTGTGGTTTAAGTTCATTTTTATTCTTAAAGCTCTTGCTATCTCCTTACATAAGTGTCATTTCTTGTGTGAAGGCAGAGACCAATATTAAGATCCTCAGCTGAAATAATCCTTACAGCTCTGCAGCTTAAGATAAAACTGACAGCTTCTATCAGGTTTTATTCTTCAGGACATAAACTTGGGGTCAAGAAGGCATTCCTTCCCATAGGATAACATTGCAAATTCAGTTCCCATTGGGTTTTTTTTTTCTTTTCTCTGATCAGTCCTAGCATTATAGAGCTGAATTTGGCACAACAGATTTGTACAAAAGTATTTCTGGGCTTGATTCTACGAAAACAAACAGAAACCTTTTCTTGACCTTCTTGCCTACACATTAGTAAACACTCATCCTTCACCCTGGGCACCATTCTTTAAAAGCAAATGAATGAGGGCAAAATCCTTCTCTTGTTCAATCTACTGCAGCTGCTTTCTGCACACGGCATTAGGTCACCTGACACAGCCCCACAGGGTGTGGAAATGTAAGGGACGAACGGCAGCTATGCTGCATTTAAGCTTGCATTCAAGATGAAATGCAACTATGTGCAAAAACACATAAAAAGACATATTAATTGCTTCTTCTCTAGCACTTTACTTACTCAAAGTGAAGAAACTTTCTTTTTATTGGTTGAAAATACATGGTCTCATTCTCTATAAATGTATTAGATGTAGACAGGCATTTTTTGCCTTTGAACAGAATTAGATGGTGCTAATTTTAGGGAAATGTTTTAGACCAAAACAAAATAATTCTGATGCTGTTAGTGAAACATTTAATTATCTATGTAAACAAATGTGCTTTAAACTTGGTTTCTACTTCAACTACTTTTTGTTTTAAAAAGTTTGAAATCATAACAGTGTGAAGAAACCTTCCCACCAAGATAAAATTATAACAAATGTTTTGGAGAATGTCAAAGTAAAAAACAACTGTGGGTCACAACTCTTGTCAAATCTGACCTGGGAATGGAAGGACAGATTCCCTGCAGGCAGCTAACAGCAGGGTTCAACTGGCTTCAGCAGAGCTGTTATTTACATCAATTAAAAATGGATCTGAAATCTCTTGAAGGGATAATAATCTCAACAAATACATTTTTTGTAATTCTCATCTTTGTGAGAAAACCTAATTATTACACTCTGCCAGATGTAGCAAGGCAGACAGATGTGACCCCAAATTTTAGATGCATTCAGTTATTAGGTATGATTTATGCTCCTCTTATCAGTAGCTTCATCGAGGTGTCTATCTATGCATAAATTTAAAAATGGCAGGATTTGGCTCTAAGTGCACTTTGAATACCAAAGGATATTTTCATCATGGATTCTCCTTGGTTTTGTTTCAGGTATACTGTCTGAACTTTGCCTTTTAGTTTCAATGGGAAACACAAGAAGTGTGGTTTCAGTCCTTCATAATTCTGAGAAACTTCTCTTATTGCAAGCCAAGTATCTTAATTTGAATGTAAAAATGTTAAATATTAATTGGCTACAATTAAGAAAATAATTTAATTATGTATGAAAGTAATGAATGAACATTTGTCACAGCTGTCAACCAGGATATATCTTTTTCTTTTCTTAAACAGTCATGACTATGCATATGGGAGGTAGTAAAAATTAGGGAAAATAGGGTTGCTGGGGGATTAGAGATAGGAAGGACTGGATGACCTTCATGTGCTGTGAAAGAAGGGATGATACTTAAAAACTTGAAGTTTATGGTGGCCAAAACTGAAGAAGAGGAATAGAAAAACTATCTGTAACAGAATGAGATTTTCCTATCTATACACAGCCCTACCACACATTAAAAAAAGAAACAACTGCAGACTGCCATCCAATTCAAGTTTCAGTGAATAGACCACGCCTGAAATTAAGATAAAACACAGATGGTGTGGTACATGATACACTGTGAGGAAAGGCACACAGTAAATGCTGGATGCCAAAACAATAGTACCAGAATTCCAAAATGATACCCTTAGAAATATATGAGAACTTTGAAGACAATTTACCAGAATGTTCACAGTACATTACAAGTCTGGAGTCTTTACTGAAATAGGGAAAAATAAAAGTGATACTTTCCATCCATCTTCCTAAGTTATTCCTGTAATACTACCAACCCTTTTTTTTTTTTTTTTTCCAATGCAGTGGGGAGAAAACTGAATTTCTAAAAAAGGCAATTCAGACAAAGGGAAACTAAACTTACTCAGAGGCTAAGGTTATTTAATGGTATTAGGAATTTCCAAATTAGGGCTTGGCAACCAAACGTCTTTGAAAACCTAGCCTAAGTGACCAGCCCTGGATCAGAGAGCTGTGGCAGGACAGAAACTTAAGCTAGGTTTCAGTCACCTGTTTTGTCTTCAGTGCATTTTCCACCTGACTTATTCCTTTAAGCTTTTAGCTTAGTAGAAGTATTTTTTTAAAAGGATTAGTAACACCAAATTTTCATGTAAATATCCAAAATCAGAAATCTGCATTGCTAAAGCATAGAAATTGTTGTAATGCACCACAAGGTTTTTCTTCTTTTTCCTCTTTTTGTAGTGAGGGTGTTTATATCTTATAGAGGAAAAGAGGTGAATACAGATCTGCAATTAGTAAGGAGTTTCAGAGGGCTGGTCTGCCCCGCTGCCATGTTTTAAGCTGTCATGTTGTGCTGCCAAGTGTGGGGCTGTGTCAGCTCGTGTCAGCCAAGCTGCGATGCGGCGCGCGAAGCGCCGTGATGGATTGCCAGCCCCTGTCCCTAAAGCGTGACCGGCTGGGAGCTGGCAAGCTCCAGCAACGCTACAGCAAGCTTCAGAGGACAACCACAGTTATTAGTGTGAAGGCTCGAGGCAAATAAATAACTATTTACTAATGAGGGATGGAGCATGACAAACTCTTATCCTGGTTGCCTGGCAGAGTCAGGGAAAATAGATAAATCCCAGGCTGGGTTAGCAAGGAGCATCCAAATCTCAGCTGCAGGGCTGAGGAGAGCACAAGAGGCTGAGGAATTGATGGTTTTCTAGCAGGACCACCCCCAGCCAAAACAGGGACAGCTGGAGCAAGAGCACAGAGGGTAGAAAAGGCAGTACTTGGCACATTGTTCCTTCCATTAATGGCAAAATTACAAGTTGCCTAACTGAGGAACAAATATCTACTTGCTAAACACAGACTTAATTAGATATCTCACTCAGAAGGAAAGAGCACATGAGAAATAAAAAAACTCCTGGAAACCTACTCTTAGCTAGTCTGAAAATAATAAATTATGCTCTGTTTATTTGTTTAATTAACCAGTGTTACTGAACCAATTTTTTTTCATTATGGCTCTTTTATTAAAAATTTGCTTTCCTTAAAACACCTCACAGAATGCTGTGACAAGTCTGTAAACTCTGGTCTTTCCTTTGCATGATTCACTCATACAGCAACATAGGTTCTTGGAAACTTCTAGTGTTTCCATATTTTACGAGAGTTTAAATATTTTTAATGCATGTTGTCTTTTCAGCTTCAGATGTCCTTGTGAAAGTCTGGATGTTAGACTGTTAAAGGAAAGCCAGAAGTCTTAACTAAATAAGAAAGGTTTCAGAATGAGAAGACAATTTAGACATGGATGTCAGCATTAAAATATGAGTCTAACAGTTTTCAGAACCTATTGAACATGTTTATTCTATAAGCATTGCATAGTTTGAAAACTACCAAACAGGGGAAAAAAATGGAAAGATAAGGCTGGCATTGTGAGGAAAAACTTCTTTTCCTAGAATATTTCCACACTTTTTAGTGGAACTGTTAATACAGTGCAGTGAAGACTGATGTGTGCTAGAGAAAACAGCTGTGCCCAGATGGACTGTCACCAGTTTAGCATTTCTTTAAAATAAAGAACCATATTTTCACAGACTGTTGTAGAACAAGAGGACAGGTTGCTCTGATGGGACAGACTGAGCTGACCACTCCACATATTCTCCTCCTGCCCAGACATGATCCAGCTCCTTTGCAGAATCTCTGGATGTGTCAGGTGCCCCTGAGAAGGCTTCTGGCTGCCTACACCCAAGGGATGCCAAATAAGTTATTCAGTATCTGTCAGTAAGGACATACTCAGACAAGGCTTCTGAGCTGCTTGTAATCCAAACAGACCAGTAGCTCCAGGATGGATGTGAGAAGAAAAATGTTGCATGAGGAAGTGTCTGGATTTACGCAAAAATTGTGGGGGGAAAGAATGGCATAGAGAATAGGTCCTCAGTATGCTTGTTTTCATCAGGGTAACCTTCTAAATCTGTTACCATCCCTGAAAAATGCATTTGCTTCAAGGAGATATATACTAGATAAGTCATGAACTCCTGCATGAGCCCAACAAAATACACTCAAGCCACAGTAGAAACTTACCTTGTTTTGTCAGAAACCTTATATAAAAATCCACCAATTCACAATCAAATTAGGCCACAGTTTTTAGAAAGGCTTGTGATAACTTGCATTCTTTGATACTCCCCCAAAGCTTACCTCTGCTCTGATGGTACTTGGACTGTCACAAGATAAAAAGAAATGGTCCATTTTATTTGATCTTACTTGATTTTTATTTTTTTTCTCCTGCTTTCAGTTACTTCATTGTTATTTTCTACATCAAAGGACCCTCCACTGTCAGAATAGATTTCCCTCAGTTATGAATAAACCTCATGGAATATGGACACTTTTCATACTCTTCAGTACCAGTGAGTTCTAGTGAATCATAGTTTAATTTTCTCAGGATAATTGTTAAGTCATTACTCACCTCATTAAAAAAAAGCCTTACTTTGCCCTTCCAAATAGGACACTGGCAAGAAACGAAGACAATTCAAGTAGTTAATAAATAACAGTCCTTCACCATCTGCACAGCTCCCTTACTTATGCTGTGTTATATATTTCATCCCTTCTCAGAATTAGCCCTCAGAAAAAGTTCCAATTCACCCTTCTCTGAACCTAAGCTAACTCTGACTGGAGCAGCTTTCCTGCCTGAATTCATTATGCATGGCCTAGTCTCCTAATTGAAATAATGAAGGCTTTTTCCTGTCTTCTACTTTGTGTAAAACCTTTCAGTATCAGCCATGCAATTACCAGACTCAGTCACATATCCCTCAGACACTTTTACTGGAGGGGAATGGGAGCCCTGATCCACCCATCACCATTGGCAGCCAAAGCTCTGACTCCCATTAGTGTCAGGGCAAGCCCTGAGAGGGAGCTTAGGAGACATGTTTTGTATTGTAGCCATATTCCTCCTGTGTGACCTTTGTCAGGCACCTTTCCCTTTTCATGTTTCAATTTTTCTTGCTGAAAATAGTGATAATGACAGGTCACTTTCCAAAGTGACTTGAAATGTACTCATCATTATGTTCTCAAAGAGCGAGAGGCTTCTCTGAATATTACCAATATTACTTGCTGGTTTTAACTGAGCTTCTCTAGATGACTGACTGGCTGCCTTTTGAGCATCTACCAGTTCTTCAGGTCTAATGAGTACTCTCTTCTTCACCTTTTCCACACTCCTCTCTACAATGTAGGAGTTTTGAATAACTTCTTTATCACTTTTAATATGTTAATCCACATCTCTAACAATTTTCTTCTTTGCTACAATACACAACACTTAATGCAGAAGTAGAGTCACATTTACTTGTTGGTAATTTCCTGGAGCCATTTTTAAATATAGACACCACTTTCCATTCCCCATTACTTTTAGGTCATTTTAGAGAGTGCTTACAAATCATAGTTAAGCTCAGAAATCTCACAAGAGAAAAGAACCTTATTTTTGCTATTGTTACTGTCCAACTACTGCGTAACCTCTTTAGATGACAAATCAGTTTTAATAAAAGTTATCCAAATTTTTACTTTAAATAATAACTCTTTTAACAAACAATTTTGCAAAAACAGCAATGCAAAGAAATCGTTCAGCTACTCAGATGTAGCCTCAGACTTTTTGATACTCTGTTAACCTTTGAAAATTTTCTGTATTCTCTTGGCCTGTGGTAAATCTGGTCCTTATGCGTTTGGGAAGTTATTTTGCATCCCTTCTATGGTTTTAATATTACACAGTTCTTGAAGTTCTTGAACATTTTTGTCAATCTCTTATTAATTTTATCTTTACCTCAATACAGCTGATGAACTTTTCAGGCTGAATATCTGCAGGTAGAAATAAATGAACATTCTCTGGCCAATTTTTGTAACCTAAGTGAATGTTTATCATTTAGAAAGCAATTGAGACACACTTAAACATCCTTTACTCTACTGTCACTGAACGTAATTTATAGAAGTATGAATCTATTCAAAATATCTTAGTTAGAACACAGTCCCTGTCACAGCATAGAATAATTTCCTGAATGTGCTTAAGAGTCAGGAAGCTCTGCACCAACCACTGAAGATAATTATCTGACGGTCACTTGAATATCATTTTGTCAACTTGAAATATGCCTGAAAATGTTGGAGATAATACCATAAAAACAGAAAATGGCTCCTGTGGAAGTGGTCATCTATCTTTACACTGTGAGTCTGTTTTTAAACCCATAAAACAAAACAAACAAAACAAGAAACAAAAAAGGAAAAAAGAAAAATCAAAAGGGAGATATTAGATTAAAAACCAAACACACAAAGCTCAATTTTTGTGGACTTTGTACTATCCCTTCTCTTACATTTTCCCATATGAATAATTTGCACCTCTCATTCCAATGTATTGAAGCCATGATAAAGATTGGGTAACAACTACAAGACACAGGACCCTGAAAATGATCTAAGAATATTAACAGCATGCAGCAACATGCATTAAGACCACTATTCTTCCAGTGAACAAAGTGAATTTGATGAAGATGTATCAGGGTATTTCATGCAGTCTCTAGAATTTATGGAATCCATTCATTCAAGTTAGTCTTCAGAACAATAAGTTCAAGTAATATTTGTTTGCAGCTAAAATATCCTCACTCAGCACCAAAGTAGGATGAATCACAGCAGTCTTCTGCATGCAGAAGAACGAGAATATCTGTGAAAATATCCACTCTGAGAAAGGTGAAAAATACATGATGTACCATCACCTAATATCATATGAAGTCTATGGGATTACACTGAGGTAAAAGTAGCTGTAAATAAAGACACAACACTATTGTCTGGGAATTATTTTGAAGAACTTATAGGACTCTGCATACTTGTCTTTACTTCCAAGAGCATTTAAGAAAATATAGTACCATTACAGATGGTCTGCTTTCTGTATGTAATTGGAGTTATTTCAAGTAGCTAATTTCCAGCTTTTAAACACAATGACATTTCCCTTATTTACTTTTTTTAACTTAAGTTTTATATCTGTCATAGGTAGGTGGGCTGATTAAGTTCCCTTAAGTAAATTGTACTTTATTATGTCATAGAAAAAGTATAGAAAAGTATAGAAAAGCAATGGAGAAATGCTGAATTTGCTGGAAACATTCTGATGTCAGCATTAGGCCCTATAAATATTGCTCCAGACATTACTCATTTAAAAGCAGGACAGAAACTCTCTTACTTTCCTACTGTCTCATATTGTCCTGGGAAGATCCCATGGCCTTCACATACCTTTGTGGGAAATCAGTCTTTAGTGCTCAGCTAACCCCAATAAGGAGGCAGAATAAACAAAAAGTAAGCTAAGACAACTCTCATGAGAAATTTCTTGACACAGAGAGCTAGCAAGCTATGGAAATTTGTCCAAGGAATAAAAACCATGCTGAATATAAGAAAAGGTACATGAATATCCAAGGAAGATATAGAATCTTAATTCAAAGCTGTTGGGTTGACTTTTACCTTTGACTTTATCTGTGTATATATTGACATTCAGCAATAAGGTTCTCACTGATTTCAGTACTGAGCTCCATTAGCTGTGTGTTTCCAGTTATTTCCTCCTTTTTAAGGAAATAATAGGAAACAAACACTCTAGAAATTATTCAGTCCATTTGGTCACCTAACATGATACACTTGATCAGTTTAAAACTTCAAAATGCATTTAAGATTTCTAAATGTCTTTCTCCTAACATATTTGAATGATCTATCAGTTAGACGTAGTCTGAAAATATAATTCCAAAGAATCCTATATCCAGAACTCACCCCTGCAGATCCCACAAAGCTGTTGAGATTTAGCAACTCATATCTACTCTTTACATATGGTATCCCCACTGCATAATATCCACCCACCTAAGAGTAATTTTATTTAGTCAATGCATCTCTGTTTTGAATATTGAAATATCATGTAAGGCTCAGAAACCTTATTGCTGTAAAACATATTTGTCACTCTATCTACAAGGCATGCCACAGAATACAATTTTGTTTATCACATTGTGTGCACATATTATCTTGTGTTCATGATTTGTTCATGATACATCCATGCTGACTATTACTCATCTCCTTGGTAAGTTTCATATGGTTAAAAATGGTTCGTTTCTGACTCATTGTTTGTTCTAATTGAACTGTAGGATCTTAAGCCATAGACTCACTAACATTGCCCAGTACATTAAGGTTATTAACTTCCCTGGCTATAATATACTTTATTAAGCATACATACCCAAGCCTGTATGACATTTAAAGCAAAATGAGATAGCCCTGGACTATGTATATTATGAAAATTGTCCTCTAATGACTGTCCAATAGAAGAGTACAGAGTCCATTAAAAGGGCATAATTCTTTGTTTCTTTTGACACACCATCAGATTACCATTGGCCTACACCTAATAAACCAGATGAGAATCTTTCTACTCAGTTCATTTGACTAACCATGGTCACTGACTTGACCACAGGAACAGACCAAATACTGTCACTTTTCCACCTGGTTTCCTGGGCTGTCATATTCAGAGAGCAAAGCCAGATTTAAATCACTGAGATATACCCATATATACATAGCTATATATGTCCATACACACATGCACTCATACACACACACACACACAATCTTAACATGGCCAAAGGTGTTCCTTCCTATCTCTCCCAGTGTCCAAGCCAAAGTTGAAGAGGATAAAAATGCTTTTCAGGGGCAGAACAGTTCATGTTTCCATGTTCCTGTTCTGGCTAGGTATCAGAGGAAGATCCTCAGAAGTCTTGAATTGTTTCTACTTAAAAAAGACAGCTTCTACTTTAAAAAAATGCTTAAAAAAATGGGGAGGTATTTTCCTATTTCAGTATAATCATTTCCCCTTTTGATAACTAGAAACCCTTCCTGTGAGCTCCACCTCTCCATGATAACCAATTTCCTGGCTGAACTATCAAGGTTCTCCATAAATCCACTCACCAAATAAATAAGAGGGCTCTCCAGCTAACATTTTAGTAGCCTTTCATCCAAGAGGCTGCAGACATATGCAGATATGCAAGACATCAACTGATGAACTGGATATTTCTTTGTCATCACTTATTTATCCATGTTTCTATTCTTTGTATTGCCCCTTCAAACTATTTGTAGAGCATTCTAAACTGTTGCCATTGCTCCCTTCTCTCATCTTCAGCCTGTGCAGAGCTTTGGAAAGGGTTGTTTGAGCCACATCGAACACCTGAAGAATTTTACAATATCTCAGGTCCTTACATCTAAAATATTTCTGGGATATATTCACCTTTCCATCAGCATGATTCTATGGATTTTCTAAAACTCAGTCTCCTCTCAAATTGCATAACTGAAAGATAAAGTACTCAAAATTTCCTGTCAGTTTGAAGGATCTTGTGAACAAAGTCTTCCAAAGGTTGAATTTTCCTACGGCTGCTGACAGCAGTATCTCCCCTTTATAGGTTCCACATGGCAGGTAATGGAGTACCAAACAGCAAGCAAGCCATCACTTCTTAATCAGTTCTGATTAAAGGGTCAATGATGTTGTGATTCTACATGAACCTTTAGGCCAAAAATCATAGCCTTAATCACAGCTGGAAGCCAGCCAGGGTCTCTCATCATCCTCCAAGACACAGGGTTTTAATCACGAAATTGCAATGATGCTTCATTTTAAAAGAGAATAAAAGACAAAGGAAGGAAAGGAGTCCTTACAACACTGCTGACTAACCTTAATCTAATGTGACGTGCAGCATTCAGCATGGGACTGTGGCAGGGACACAGCTTAAGTTTAACAAAGCCTCTTGAAACTAAATTAAATTTGAAAGATTAGATTAGATTGTTCCCAACATCCTCAAACAAACTTCTGTGTGCTGAAATTTATCTTGAGATTTGCAAGTGGCATTAGTGACTTCCTACATGACTACTGCACCACCCTTTGCATACACCTCAGAAAAGCTACTTAGTTTCAAGATCACATCTTCGTAATTACTCAAAAAACCTCACCTGCTTGCAAAAGATTAGTATAATTCTATCAGATTGGAAAAAATGCCCTTTTGATGGTTCTGATGTCTCCTGTTACTTAATGACCTGCAACTTTTCTTCCTTCTTTTTTCTTTTAAAAAACAACTTCTCATTCTATAAAAAGCCCTCCAAAACTGCATTGTGGCTACAAGTACTTTAAAAAAGGCAGCATCTGGACACAGAACTGGACACAGAACTAAAATAACTGAAAGTTCAAAAGCTGAGAATAATGCAATTACACTAATGTAATTTAATGGACAGCACTTTGGAGGGAGCAGTCAGGAATTTTGGCTTCTGTTCTTGTCTCATAAAGTCATTTTTGTTCCCATGGCTCTGAATTTCCATTTCACCTAATATTTCCTGTGCCTATTTCAGGTGTAGCTCCTCCTGGCAAAGTTTTTGCATTTATAAAAAGTTCAAAGGATATTTCACCAGGTCAATCCCTGATGAAATCTTCTAATCAGTTGTGTAAAAAAATCAAGCAGATTGCTAATAAAATATTAGCCTGCCTCTGAGTTTATGAACCTTATAGATATATATTATGGCTTTTATTCTGTAAGTAATGTAATGTTTTAATTACATTGATAAGGGTGGGTAAGTATTCTTTTAATACTTTCTGTAGTAAATAGCATGAAAACAATGAGGATTTACATCTAAAGAGGAAGGTTAGAAATGGTGAATTTATTGTGCTGATTACTGCCTTCCAGGTAATCTATTTTCTGTATATTAATTTTTTCAACAGAAAGCTTCCCCTTAAAACATAGACACATCAACCAGTATTTAATCTAAAATTATTTTAATGCTACCAAGGAATGCATAATCAGCCCAATCTATTATTTTGCAAACAAATTTATTTTGAGCACTTTTATGTCAAGGTTCATTATCTTTTTATGTAATATTTAACATATAGAGAGATATTAATACATATTTATATTATTTTCCTTTGTTATAATTTTGTTAACTCCTCCTGCATTTGTCTTCTGCTTTTCATGATTAGATGTAGCAAAATAACCAAATCGTTCTGTGTTCCAGTTATACTTTTAAAATTTAGTTGAAAGATCTTTATTTCTGTTTAATTTTGGACATATAATTGAATTTAGTGTCTCTGCAAAGCCTTTATAATGAATGCACTTACAATGACCAATAAAGCTTTTATTCTTAGTACCATGTTATTACTCATAGCCAAATACTTAACATTTATTTTTATAGATAGAAAAAAGGAGACAAAAGCCACTGGGCTGATTTTTAGAACTGCTGAGAGGTAGGACAGCCACTGAAACCAGCCTAAGTTGAAGTGACTGTGAAATAAACAGATGATTAACACAAAAAAAAAAAAAAAAACAACCTAACATAACAAACAAACAAACAAAAAAAACCCAAAGTGAGGAGAGGAACTTTCTTTGCATCTTTACAAAGTTGGGTGCTGGTGGCCCTGAAAGAATAGCAAAATAAGATTCAGGGAATTATGAAGAGACTAATGGAAAAACACGGGCCCAAGTGGGTTAAATTTTAAAATCACCATGGACTATGATGAGGACAGGATCTCTCCTTCTCAGGATTTTGGCTCAGGAAAATAATAAAACCTCCAGAAACAAATGTTCAGCTTATCTAGAATATAAGTGGCAAGGCATATTGAGGTGTTTTTTGTTGGACCTAATAAGATTAGACCTAGAGCCAAACAAAAATAACAGGACGATGCCCCTGTGCCTTCAGTGAAATCTGGCCTGAGCTCTCCATCACTGTATGTAAAACTCTCTAAAAGAACTGGCTTTATTTGTCCTGTCCATTTTAGTCATTTATACACTGTTTAGAACTCCG
Organism: Ploceus nigricollis; assembly: GCA_013399945.1. Classification (NCBI taxonomy): domain Eukaryota; kingdom Metazoa; phylum Chordata; class Aves; order Passeriformes; family Ploceidae; genus Ploceus; species Ploceus nigricollis. The sequence goes on from VXBC01005816.1 coordinate 1,483,230, forward strand.
AGAGAACAATCTAAAAAGTTCTTGTATTCATTTCCTAGAGCCTCCTCTTTGCCTCTCTCATCTCTGCCGTCTTATCTTCTCCATATAATTTACTGAGAAATGGACCTTCCAACAGCTTAAAAGAGGGAACATATAGTAAATGATTTATTACAACATTTTGTATTACTCCTACTTTGGGTCTGGACTGCTGCTAGGTGATGTGAAAATGCAGAATACAAAGGTGATCTTTAACCCACATAGTTTACAGTGTAAATACAAGATGGAGATGAAGAAGCAGCAAGTAAACAGCAAAAGAGGTCAAGGTGTAGTAGTAGAAAATAGTTTCAGCCCACCTATAACCCTGATGGTAATGTTTTTGCAACCTTTACAAGAGGAGAGCTATGAAAATTCATCTGGAGACAAAATGCAGGGTAGCTCTTTCCATTTCAGTGGGTGAAGCTATGTGGCACAATGCCATTGTGTTTTCCAGGAAGTTAACAGTGCACAACTGAGATCAATTTTGTGAACTAACCAAAACAACTGACATCTCAGTAATGCACCAAGCATGATGTGTTAGGCACTGATTGCAGAAAAACTTTACACTATTCTTGATGCATTCACTTTTCCTCACATTTTATGCACAGATTTTTTTCAGTAGTAGATAAGAGAAGGACAGATCTTGGTTTAGCAGCTCAGTTCACTCTCTGTGGAGCCCCCACTGTGGGTTCTAGTTCACTCTTAAGGTTATTTTCTGCAATGGCAATGTACATTAGTAGAGTCATTAATCTCTTTCTAGGAGAGGAATAGTTCTAGAAGTAAATGTTGCTCCTTCATCAAATTCAACTGGTGGGTTCATAAGACTCATCATATATGTCCTTTTCAACTAATTTACAGATGGATTTTCCCAGACAACATCCATGCTATCTCTTCCTGCAGGCTCACAGAAGTCTGGGTTTTGTTCTCCCTGATGGAGTGACAGTTGCTACCCCCAAACAAATTACCTTTACAATTAGCAGGTAAAATTAATTTTCACACTTCATATGCTAACATGAGAATGACAGAAATGCTTACCATTTGTTAAATGTATCACTGGAAAAGAAAAAGACAAATGTGACACTACATTTTCAAAAAAGTTCAGTGTATCTAAACTCTGTATTTGGAAAATTATGGAGTTCACAAGGAAAGCATTTGCCGGTTTGTTTTTGAAAGAAATCTCATCAGAGATGAGTGAGAAAACTCTTGTTCAATATCTGATTCTTTGTGTTTGCTTTCTTACAGTGAGGGAGGAAAAAAGCTTAAATTATATTTTATGCCCAGGACACAGTAGGGATTGAAAAAAACACAACATTTTGCAGTTTTATAGAGACTGTAATCTTCCTAAGACCTTCTAATAGGAAACAAAGCCAAAATTTTGGTGGCCTTTTATATTTGCCCACGTGGATTCCTCAGTACCAGTAAATAAAGCTGAGGTGATGTCTCTGTGTCTTCCAGACAGTACTAATAAATATTATCCTTTATTCCTCTGTTTTATTTCCTTAAAATAAGAAGGAACTTAGTATCTTTGAGGGCAAATGTATCAATACAAATTGGTTCACAGCTTTCAAAACATTTTGTGGTAGTAAACTGAAACCAGAAAAATGGAAGACTGAAAGTGACACTACCTAAATGACGTATTTTTAGCAGACAAAGATCAAATTTATCCCTTGCTTCCTATGCAGCATTAGCAACTTTATGACATTTCAAAACATAAACATTATTATTATGGTTTGTTGAAAAGAACATTTATTACTGGGAGAAAAATTCAGCCATTCTTCTCTTTTCTTTTTGAGAGCAACAAAAAGCCACGGAATACTTGACATAAACTTGTCAGAAACTGCTGAAAATCTTTTAATGAATAGTGGGAAATGAAGCACAGTAACAAGGAGGCAAAATGACAATAAATAAATGAAATTAAATAAAAT